>PVIY010005381.1:32099-95106 GCA_004026745.1 Myrmecophaga tridactyla | reverse complement strand
AGTTCTTGATCCACATACTGATTAGAGATGAGCTCAGCACCTCCAGCCATCCTTTTTGGCTGGAAATTCAGGACCAAAGGACTTTAGGGGTGTGTATTGGGTGTGTGTGTGTGTGTGTGTGTGTGTGTGTGTGTGAGAGAGAGAGAGAGAGAGAGAGAGAGAGAGAGAGAGAGAGAGAGAGAGAGAGGAGCTGAAAGACAAGGACAGCAATCAACGATACAGACACCAGCTGAACCCTTCAGAAGGGGGCAGGACTGGATAAGAAGTGATGGCTTGGGTGGGCCACGGTGGCTCAGCAGGTAAGAATGCTTGCCTGCCATGCCAGAGGACCCGGGTTCGATTCCTGGTGCCTGCCCATGTAAAAAAAAAAAAAAAAAAAGTAAGACGTGATGGCTTGGACTCAGAGGTCTATGGACAATTGAGTTCACATTGTGGGCTGGCAATTCACCCACCCAGCATTCAACATGTGCGTCCAGCATGGGGTTTTTATTGCCAGGTACTATTTTAGATTTTGAAATCTTTAAGTGAGGTTATAATTATACACGTTTTACCTGCTCATCACAAACCAATGAGGTAGGTGTTATGAACTCATTCTATAAATGAGAAAACTCAGGTTCAGCCAAGTGACTTGACTGAGTTGATACGAGAACTCAGTTGCTACTATTCCTGCGAGCACGAAATATCAACTTCTATAGGCATAAAAGCAATGGTATGGGATCAGAAGAAACTTGGTCTAACTGGCTCTAAGGCCAATATTCTTTACCATTAAACCCCTACCTGTCTCTTGTTTACCCTGGACTTCTGGGCTTAACTGGCTGGCTCCCACAAGGCTAGTTTTGCATGCCTCAAAAATGAATGAATGAATAAATTAATTAATTAAACAAAAAGCTAAACTATGTAGTGTGTGACAATTTTTGTGGTGTGAATATTTCTTTCACTGTGGTAGATTTCAAGCTACCATACAGTTCTCAAAATTGCTGAGTCTTTGGCAATCGGCTCTCAGGAGCCAGCCTGAGCAATGCAGCACATCACTGCTTCTAGGCCATTGAGCTATACAGCCTCGAGGCCCGTGTGTTTGCCTGATCTTCCGAGTCCGACCACCAAAGTGCCTGTTAGGACAATATGCGCCCTTGAATATTCTGGTTAATGGAGAATTTTAGCCTGTGTTACTAACTCAACAAATCCTTTTTTTAAAAAATTTAAGACATGCCTATAAAAGTTGGTATTTCACGCTCACAGAAAGAGTAGCAAAGCCATATTTTAAAAATGCTCCGAATTTGCATGCATTTTCCTCTCTCACCTCTAAGACATTGTTGACATTCTTCTATGCGTATTTCAGGAATGTCAGTTCTAAACCAGTGACCATATGATAGAAGATGAAGTTGACAGAAGCCAGGTCTTCCTGAACGCAGGATTTCTTAAACTGGGATCTGCTTAAGAATTAAATAAAATATAATACGTGTTTTCCCTGGTAATCTTAAAAGCTTTTTCAGTTATGAAGATAAAGATAAAACTTCTCGTCATGCATGAAGAATTACAAGTCACAGCTATTAAGAAAATTAAGACTTGAGTTTCACACGGGGAGTGAATGCTTGGGGAGAGAGGGGCATGAATGTTCTCCTTCAAGATGGGTGTGCCTATTACTCGTGAATGAGAACCTGCTCCATCCCTTAGAATCCGATTACCTTTTTGAAAGGTTTAGGAGGCAAAAGGGTGAGAAAGCAGGAAGGTAGACCCGGAAATTTAAAGCAGGTGGGTTTATTTCTGCGCTCCCTGGCTGAGCTCACCGAACCCAAGATGGAGGGAGGTGAGACAGCGCCCGGGTGATGGCGTTGGCAGTTTTTAAGCAAGCAGGTCAGGTGACATCCAGTAGGGGCGGGTCTCCGGAAGTCAGGTGTCCGGAAGGGGCGGTTCATCAGCTCCAGAAGTCAGGTGTCCGGAAGGGGCGGTTCATCAGCTCCAGAAGTCAGGTGTCCGGAAGGGGCGGTTCCAGAAGCCATGTCGGGAGGGCGACACAGCCTCCACGGTTCCAGTTGCAGTGCCCTTCTCCATTTCCCCGACCTAACACTTTTTAGAAATCCACCCTTTCAAGTTGTTTTGAGATATTTTTCCAGATTCATTTCAGCTTCATTCGGCTTCTTTTGTTTTCAGACAGACAGGCAACTGGTGACAATAGCCAGCTCCCGCGCTGCAACAGACCCATGAGATCAGGGTAAACTGGCTATCTCTAATCTTCCAACCAATTTCCCGTGGTTCACCAGAGCCGAAGAATCGGTGTGAATGGCATTTCTTAGCTGCTAATGACCAGCTTCATTATCATGCCGCCCTGAGCTAATATTTTGCCGATGGTTTATAATGGGAGTCATTAGGTTCTAGAACATTCCCTCCCTGTTCTGTTTCTAAATTTGATTTCCCCAGAATCAGAGAGAATACAAAATTTTCTGAGCTTTGTGCAAAACAAGAGAATGTCTGGATGAAACAAAAACCCTCGTCACCTTGGCCCTGCCCACACATGGATGGATGGCACAAGCTCACAAGCTGTAGCATGCTTGGAGTTTTCCATAGGAAATTAACTAAATACTACATTCTCTCCCTGCTCTTCTTTCCACTCTTCACTTATTCCTATAATGAAACAGCTTAAGCTCAGCACTTTAGCACTCTCGTGGGGAGCAAAAGTGTTTGACAATTTCATTCTCTTGTGACCCTCTGATCAAAAAGAACAGTCTCTTCCCTCCTTCATGTGCTTATTCCAAAAAGTGCTTCTCATCAAGGCTGTTGTAGTTCACGGAAGGCCCAAAATTTTGTGAAACATAGATGGCCTGAAGTGGTAGTTCAAAGATGTGTCCTTTAAGAAAGGAAAGGTGGCACTTCAAAAAGAAAACCGATCACACTGTAAGTGGATCTGATCCTGCATTCAACAAAATAATTGTGGCACAGTCAACTAGCAGATTGTTAACACTTCAGACAGAAAATCATCTGATGAATCAAAATGAGGATCAGATCTTCCCCAAGTGGTCATTCTCTTGTTTAATGTGTATGCTCCTTCTTCATAATGAACTCGGTAATGGAAGGTTTAAGTGGAAGCGTTCAGTAGCGATTTAAAAATGTTGATGGAGTACTGTCTAGGTACACAGCAGTTACCAAGTACTTTAGGTACACAATTCAATTGACCTAAAAAAATGCCTGGTCTACAGTGCACAAGGCTCTGTGACAGGTGATGTGGGGCATTGATCAATGTTCGCACCACTCAGATAGCTTGTAATCTGGAGTAGAAGAGAAATAAGTATAGAACAATGAGAATATTGGTAATTACCCATACAACATGTTTTTCCTGAACTCCTTCCAGGGACCAGGATGTTGAGGCACAGTGAGAAACCAAGGTGAACTGGTACGTTCCTTAATGATGGAGAATGCAAGTGTTACAATTCCTTCCTTCGACAAATATTTATTGAGCGTCTACTATGTGCTAACTGTTGGTTGTGGAGCTGTGGATATAGCAGTGAGCAAAACAAAGCACCTACTCTCATAGAGATTATGTTCTACTGGCAAAATAGAAAATAAACAAATAAAATCTTCATAATCTAATTTTGGGAAGTGTTTATACACTATGAAGAAAATAAGGCAGAGTAAGTGAGTTGTAAGTTTCGAGAGGGCTACTTTATTTTTCCTTGACTTGACAGTTCATAATGTTTTGTTTTTTTTAAAATAATTTTATTGAGAAATCTTCACACATATACAATCCATATATGGTATACAATCAATGGCTCACAAAATCATCACATAGTTGTTTATTCATCACCATGATCATTTTTTGAATCATTCCAGAAAAAGAAATAAAAGAAAAAACTCATACACCTCATACCCCTTGCCCCTCCCTCTCATTGACCACTTGTATTTCAACATACCCATTTTTTTTTACCCTTTATCCTCCTTATTATTTTTTTAAAATTTTTTCCCGATTTTTTTACTCATCTGTCCATACCCTGGACAGCATCAGGCACAAGGTTTTCACAATCATATGGTCACATTATTAAAGCTGTATCATTATGCAATCATCTTCAAGAATCAAGGCTACTGGAATTCAGCTCAACAGTTTCAGGTACTTCTCTCCAGCTACTCACTAAAAAGGGATATCTATATTATGCATAAGAATAATCTCTGGGATAACCTCTTGATTCTGTTTGAAATCTCGCAGCCACTGAAACTTTATTTTGTCTCATTTTCTCTTCTCCCTTTTGGTCAAGAAGTCTTTCTTAATCCTATGATACTGGGTTCCAGCTCATCCCAGGAGTTCTGTCCCACATTGCCAGGGACATTCACACCCCTGGGAGTCATATCCCATGTAGAGGGGAGGGCAGGGAGTTCACCTGCCAAGTTGGCTGTGAGAGAGAGAATACATCTGAGCAACAAAAGAGGTTCTCTGGGGGTGACTCTAAGGCATAATTATAAGTAGGTTTAGTTTCTCCTTTACAGGAGTAAGTTTTATAGGGGCAAACCCCAAGATCAAGGGCTCAGCCTATTGAACTGGTTGTCCCCACTGCTTGTGAGAATATTAGGAATTCACCAAATGGGGAAGTTGAATATTTCCTCCTTTCTCCCCAGTCCCTCAAGGGGACTTTGCAAATACTTTTTTATTCTCTGCCCAAATTACTCTGGGATATATCGGGGCATCACACTATACAAATCAACAAGATTCCACACCCTATTCAAGATCCATGTACTTAAGCGTCCATCCCTAGGTGGATAGTTAAATAAAATTATGGCATATCCCTGGAAGAAATATTATATAGCCAGAGAAAGAAAGAAGAGGACTTTTATATACGGATAAGGAATGATCTCTAAGATATATTGTCAACTGAAAAAAGCAAGATTCAGAGCAGTATGTCTGTTGTGCTTCCTGTTTGTTAAAAAAGTGAGGAAAACATATAGGTAAGCATATGTAAGCACAAAATATCTCTGGGAGGCTACACAGGGAACTGGTAACATTTGGATGTTTCTGGGAAAGGAAACTGGGATGCTGAAGGGCATGACTGGGAAGGGAACATTTCACTGGGATACCTTTTAAATTTAAACCACATGAACGTTTCATCTATGTAAACATCCAAATAAAAATAAAAAGTATATCATCCTAATAGCTAAATTTATTGAATATACACTAAGTGCCAGCATGATTCTAATTCATTTGTAGCATTAATTCATTTAATCCTCACAACTAACATATGAGTCAAGTATGATTAATATTCCTATTTCATGGTGGGGAAACTGAGGCACAGAGAGTTTTTTTTTTTTAATTAACTCACATAACCAAGCCATCGAACTAGTAAATGATGACTCTGGTGCTTGATTCATGCAGTCTGGCTTTGAAGTCTTTGCTCTTAAACACTACGAAACTCCAGCATTTACTTGACTATGGTCAGCCCCTATCCCAGGGATGGCTCTCTACTCATGGGGTGAAGGGTAATTAGCTAAGCTACTCAGACAGACTTCCTACAGAATTTGGATGGAGTATTATGAGAGGATTGACCAGCCAGTAGTGATAGGGTGACAGGAAAGCAGGGACATCACAAGGGTTAGACCAATCTGGCAGTGACAGACACACTCAGAGGAGTGGGTCTCAAGAATGCCTTGACTCTTGTAGCTTCCCAGTTCCAATTCTAGGCACGTGTGTGGTTATAACACTACAACTTTTGAGTCTCTGCACCTTGCAGTAAAAAAACCTAAAAAACAAGCAAACCTAAAATTCATCCATCATCTAATCAAGGCAGGGTTTTCTAGGGAGACTGGGGGTGCTCAATATTTCCTTTTATATTGTCTTATAAGAGCCAAGACGTTTCTAGAATCAGTATCATTCACATTAGGGTTTTTGATGTAAATGGCTACATTCTTATTACGATACCTTCCGTCCCACATGACAGAGCCCCTTGTTTAAATGCTTTGCTGGAATTCCTTTAAACCAAGAGACCACAGCAACTCAGACCAATCCTTTAACCGAAGATTATCTCAAGTATTAAGAATGGATTGAAGAGGAGCTCCTGAACTCCTTTGAGGATTGAGGGCATTGAAGAAATGCCTCAATCTGCTGCCGATCCAGAGCCCAACTGCTAAACTCAATCCCTTCTTGGTAAACTTTGTCTACCAAGTTCAGTGTCAGCTCCTTTTCCTTCCCTTGGGGTGGGCCCAACCTCTCTTTCCAGCCCCACTTCTTGCCACTCCCTCTACATTTTACACCTTAGCCAAACTGGGCCCTCACGGCTTTCTAATCATGACTTGTGCTTCCTACCTCCCTGCTCCATCTCTGTCTGTTCGATTCCTGCCCACTGTTTGAGGGCGACTCAAATGCCACCTCTTCCAAGCAAAGTCTCCTGCTCTGCTGGGTGTGACATTATCTCACATGGCCTTTGTCCTTCCTTTGTTAGTGTCTCTCTTTGGCATCTAACAAACTTCCCTCATAAAATCGTTATTTATATGTTTGTCATTGAAGTGAGAGGTCTAGCAAGAGAAACCTTTCCTCCCCTATCCTCGGAGAGATGTTCTAGAAACTCTCCTGGGAACTACCTGAAGGATGGAATCACAAGTAGAGCTTCCCTTCCAGAAACAGAACACCTTTGCACATCATTTGCTGTCTTTGCTTCCTTGTCTGGAAAGCGAGGCTAAAATAGGGTCTACCTCAAAAAATTGTTGTGAAGATCAAATGAGACGATATATAAGAAGCACGTGACACAGCAGCTGGTGAAGAGTAAAGCCTCCATAAATGGGAGCTACTGTCCACGAGGGGAGGCTCCCTCACAAAGGTAGATGCACAGCTCCCAGGAGTCCCCGAGGGGAGTTTCCCACAGCAGGGTGGGGCAGGTTACATAATTGATGGGAAAGGGTGGCAACTGGAAAATATAGCTTCAGTTTAAAGCTTAAAAGGAACTGGCTTGACCCTTCTATATTTCCCAGGAGGCAAGTGGTTCTGGAGGAGAACGAGGATGCTGTTTGAATGATTGAGGAAACCCAACTGGGGCAACTGGAGCCCAGGTGGGGGGTGGGATGGAGAATGGGGTGGGGTCAGTGGGGGAGGGAAGGAGAGTTTTGCGAAGGGCTGAAGATGTAGAGGAGCTGGGGAGACTGAGGGAGACATACCTTGGTCCAGCTTAGCTTGGGGTGAGGAATGGAGGCACCCTCCTTCCTCAGTGGACCCTCCAGCCTTCTGTTTTTGGAGCTGGGCCAGGCTTAGAAGCAGCACTGCAGAGGGAGCCAGTCACAACTGCCAGGACTTTGACAGGACTCTCCCCTTTTATTTATTTTCTTCACTTTATTTCTTTGACTCAACCTATTTATTAAAGTCGAACACACATGCAGAACAGTGCAAATATCAGGGTACAGCCCAATGAATTTTCCAAAGTGAACCCACCCAAGAAATAGAACTTTACCAGCCCCCTTGTGCTCCGTCATTGATTACCATCCCTATACCGAGAAGTAACCACTAGCCTGACTTCTGACGATGTAGCTTACTTTTGCCTATTCTTCATCTAAATAATCATACCATGTATGCCCTTTTGTGTCTGGCTTCTTTTGCTGAGATTACTTTTATGAGGTCAATTTGTTTATTGTATGTACGTTTATTCCTTTCCTTTTCATTGCTGAATAGAATTTCGTTGTATGAATATATCTTAGTTTATTTATCCTTTCCACTACTGATGGTCATTTGAGTTGTTTCAGGTTTCGGGCTAGTATGAACAGTACTCCTCTGAGCACGCTAGGACATATCTTTTGATGCTCATATGCTTGCGTTTCTGTTGGGCAAATTCCAGGGAATTAAATTGCCGGGATTTTAGGTTGTGTGTGTATTTAGTTTGAATAGAAAAACGGTTGTATCAATTGACATACCCACAAACATGGTATGGGTATGCCAGTTTCTCCATACCAGTTTTTCCACATTTTTGCCAACCTTTGGGGTCAAAATTCTTCTTAATTTTAGCCATTGCACTGTGTGAGTGATAGAATAGCCAGTTTTTAATAGTGTCATAGTCTAGCAACAGAAGGCCCTGGGAAGGATGAGTCTGAACTATTACCCCAGCGGTCTCCAAAGTGAGATGTGCTTCCCCAAGGTGACCCAAAACCAGGGGTGAGGGAAGGACTTCTAATTATATGTATTTTTAAATAATTTAAAACTGTTTCTATATTTCCATTTTTATAACTTAGCACAGTATATTACTATATAATTTAATACATTACTATGAAAGGATGCGTATGGTTTATAAAATAAATATACACGTGCATATATGGGGGAAACACTCTCCAAAATGCTTCACTGATGGGAGCTCATAATTAATAAAGTTCGAATTTCTCTGCATTAGAACCTACGTTCTCTTTCTTTGCAGTTTAAAGTTGTGCTGAGTTCCTTTTTGGGCTGCTTACCACTTTGGAATTTGTTTGCGTATTTTGGATAATTCACGTGGAAAAGGGAACCAGGAGAGAGAACTACTGGGTATTCCCACTAATAAGAAAGGTGGGTGTTGCAGCTAGTCTTAAAATAGTTGAGGAAAACGAAAGAGATGTGGCCATATTTATACTTCAGTGTTCAGGAACTACTGTTCTACATTGATATTATTCTCCTTCTAATAACCTCTAATCACAGAGGCTGTACTTCTGTCAATTCCGTGTCTTCTCGAAGGGTCCAGGGCCCACTTCCAGCTTGGCTCCTCTGTCTGGACCACCCTCACTGCTGCCTACACATCTGGCGATGCTCGGGGTGAACTCAGTCTCCTCCACAAAGGATCAAGGCGAACACTCTTCCGGTTGAAAGCAACAAAAATGGCTCATTCCACCCCAGTGGCTGTGCCCCCCCCCCCCGGGGATATTTGGCATTGCCTGAAGACATTTTTAATGATTCCAATTGGGAGTTAACAACTGGCATCAGATGGGTAGAGGTCAGAGATGCTGCTATCTCATTACAAAGAATTATGTGCCCACGCCCTGCCTCCCCGAAATGTCCACAGTGCTGAGGTTGAGAAATCCTGATCTAGCATAAGGAGAAGGGGGGTTGTTATCAGAAAACACCTGGACAGGGTCTGGAATGCGAAGAGCCAAGGAAACTGCTTCCTTCCCCTCCCTCTCTCTCTGCATCCTCTGGAGCCACTTGGTAGCTGGTCTTTGTATTTCATCTCGCCCTTATTTATAGCAACCTGCTTGTTTCTCCAAGCAGCAGCAGCAGTAGCAAACGAACACCCATGTGGCTCCCAAGTTCACATGTCCTTGGTTCAAGTCATCAGTGGAGACTGACAGGCATCCCGGAGCCACAGTTCCAAGGTTCACCCAGCTGGGGTGCAATGACCAGATGGCAAGATCAAGATCGCCATCCCCTGTAGTCACCAGGCTCCACTCCTGATGACCAGAAGGGGCAAGTCTCAGAGAAATGAGGGCCTGGGTTGGCCCCAAGGTGGTTGCGGCATCACAGCGCATATCACACTTCCTGGGAAACTGGTTGGCTGCACTCTTTGGTCTCCTCCACTAGGCTGTGAGAGCCCTGGAGGCTCAGCTCAGTGACCCCAGCACCAAGCATGACGCCTGGCACATTGTGGGGCCTCAGTGGAGACTCTTTTAATGAATGAGCATTTACTCATTTGCTTCCGTATATTCCCTGCTCAGGAGCTGCTCGATAAATCACTTCAAAACAGTAATAAAAACAACAGCAACAACACAGAAAAGCCAGCCTTTTGAGGCATATCTTGGAAAGGGCCTATTTTCATTGAAAAGAAGACAAAAATAAAACCTGAAAGGAGGGAAAAACAAAAGCAAACAGAACCTGAAAGTATTGCACTTAGAAAGTTACCCAGAGTGGAAAAATTCCTCTTCTAACAAAATCACTGTTAGTCAAGGGCAGCACAACAATTACAGATAAAAATCCTGGTGTCACACCTTATTATGGAAGCTGATTTGAGGCTTCACTTGGCATTTCCACATTCTAAAGCTAGAATTTATTTACATACAAAAAATAAGTAAAAGAGCCTAGAGACTGCGCCCTAGGAAAGAGCCACTGGATTAGGACCTCCCACCAGCAATTTCCTCAGCTCAGATTTTTTTTTCCTGAAACCTGCAAGAGAAAAAAAAAAAAAGAAAGAAAGAAACTTCTATTGTGAGGTCAGAGCAGTCCACAGAAGTTAAAAATAAAAACAATACAAAGGCACTTTCTCTGATGGTTCCCCATCCTTTCAAGTATAGCACTTTTTATCATTCGGTGATTTTTTGCATTTAAATTTACTTCATTCAACCAGCATAGGAAACAGCACAGAAAATTTAACTCGGTAACAGCTTTATCTGACAGTTCCAGAGAGGCCAGGAAAGCCAGGAGTTTTTCCTACCCACCTCAACCCCCAATGACTTTTTTTTTTTTTTTCCAGCCCAAAGTTGTAAAACTGCTGACTGCAGCAGCGAGCAGTCACTGTGAAAGGTTTGGAGTCTATTTAAGGGAGACCCTTGGCAAAATCGCCTACGTGGAACTTAAGATGGTGACCACCTTGTACCATTGGTTTCTTCTCACTGGAGGCCAATGGGGTTTATAGACCATCACCATTGCTCTTAGACAAAGTATGCCAAGATCTGCCTGCGCCCTTATCAAAAGCTGGGTTGCAGCCCTGCGGTGAGATAGGAGAACAAGTGGCATGGGCAGATCCTTTAAAATCTCCTTTCTTTAAACAGAACACCAAGAACAAAAGAATGGAAGTTCTACAACTACATGCCACAACGTGGATGAAAATCACAAACATGCTGCTGAGCAAAAGAAGACAAACACAAAGGAGAACACATTATGTGATCTATTTGCATAAAGTACAAAAACTGGCCAAACTTTCCTCTGGTGTCAGAAGTCAGAATAATGCCTACCCTTGGAGGGGAGAGATGGTGATTGCGAGAAGCATGGTGAGGGGTTCTGGAATGCTGGGCATGTCCCGTTTCTTGATCTGGGTGCTAGTTACACAGTGGTTTAATTTGTGAAATTGCATCCAGCTATTCACTTATGAACACTTTGCTCTCTGTGTGTTATGCCTCAGTACAATTTTCTTAGAAATGCCTTTTGTTTAGAACCTGTATTTGCGCGTTCTTTTGATTATTAGGGAAAACCAAGTTGATCAGTGTCTCAAAACAAGGCAAAAGAAAACTGTAATTAGATGTATCACCATAGGCGTTGATTTCTTCCCTGGCTCTGTGGCTGAGAAATTATATAATGAGTGAAAGCCACAATATATTCAATATTTTGACATTGAATTGATATTTTTATTCTTCACAACAGTATCTCTATACATCTGAAAAATATTTGGACATAGACATCCTGGGCATTGTGTATTTATTTACAGATTATGTTTGCCTGGCATATGGATTCACAGACACTTGGCAATAATTCCATGACCCTCTTGTAGTTACAGGTTGGGCATCACTTGTCTAAGCCCCTTCAGGGAATGTGTTGTGTTAAGAGCAGACTGCCCAGGCAGGAATCTTAGACTCTGCCATTTTTTTGGTACATGGCATTGGCGTGTGCCTCAGTTTCCCCACCTGTAAATAAGTTGAATATTGTTACTGCACTTATTATTGTCAGGGTCCACGAATGTGCAGTTGGGTCCAAGGCTGGTAGTTGCCCTGATCCTGATTGGAGCAGATGTTAGGGGTACAGATGATTTGGGGGAGGGAGGGTGTCTTACCATCTGAAGAGCAACACGCTACCAGATTCTGTTTGTCTGGAACAATGTGCTGCCAAGCGGGGTACGTCCCGTGGCACCATCAGGCCGCCTGCCCACGTGAGGACTGAGGCCGCCAGAGGCCGGGCTGAAAGCACTCATGTCACAGAGGGGACTCCAGAGGCTTTCATGGTCTCCCACAAGTCCAGAGCGTGGCGGAGCAGAATTAGGAGGCTCTGGGAGGCGTGACTGTTTTCCATCCGAGCACTATAGAGCAGTGTGTTAGGGTTTTCAGGGTCACAAAGACTTTAGGGTGAAGGGGGCTGCAGCAGAGCCCCTCGGCCATGAGCTAGCTTCAAGAATTGCCCCCAAACATTGAGTTCAAACAAACTAACAAACCTTATTATCCAGGACAATGAGGACCCCTATTACCCTCAGTCTGGTTCACAAGAGCTGGCCTCAGTACACCACCCCGTGGGGGGTCAGTCAGGCTTTCTCAGGAAATGAACTGAGGCCCTGCATGCCTGCTCCTTCAAACCATCCAGGCAAATCGGAGAGGACCCCAGGCAGGGACTGCACCTGAGGAAGCCTCAGTTACATGGGGAGTGGCAGCTCTTTACTTGGCTAAACCCTACTCCATGTGGGGTGGCTCCTCAGACCAACTGGCAAGGCAGGGGCCAGCACTCCTGTGAGCTCAGTACTGCACTCAGTACTGTACTGCAGCTCAGTCCACCTGTCCCACTGCTGTCAAAGTGCACAAAGACTTCCATACGAAGGTCTGTGACTTCTAGATCATTCCTTCACCTTTAAAATGTGTACCTCCAGTGGAATGAAATAATGGTAACTGCTTTCAGGGTCTGCTCCTATTAAAACTAGGGTGCCCCCAGTTTGGAGCCCAAACTCCCTCCCTCCTCCTCTTCCTTCTCCTCCTGTCCTCTCCCCCTTCCCCTCTTCTCCCCCCTCCCCTCTCTTCCTCTCTCTTCTCTTTCCCTCCCTTTCTGCCCCTCTAAGTGGCACCCCATTGATTCCACATCAGACAGCTATACTCCTCAAGTCTTTTCCTTTTCCTCACCCTCAAAAAGGATCTGATAAAACTCTTTTCAGTGTCAATGATTAAAAAAGTTGAAACTGTGATCCTTCGGAGATGTATTTTCATGAATGGGGAGGTGTCAGATGTGACAAAGATCAGATGGGTGAGGGAATTCTAAGTGTTTTCGTGGGAAAGCCCTGGTTCCAGAATCAAATGTATGTAGCAGAAACTGATGTTTATTTTCCATTCACCTTATTTCTGTTTTTTTTTTGTCTAAGTAAAGGATCATATTTATGTTTTTAATTATGTGACTGTCAGCTGGTTACTTAATATCTCTGTGCCTCCATTTCCTCACCTGTAAAACAGAGCCCTGTATCATTGGATGATGAGACAATCAAATGAGTTACTACAAGAAAATCACTAACAGTAGAATATTCCATGTGGAAAACACTCAATGTTGGTTGCTAAGTTTTTATTCCAGCCTTTACTAACCAAGTCCCTTTGGCACATCGCTTGATCACCTTGGATCTCAGTCCAGAGAAAATAGGTGGGTGACGCTTTATTCTCTTCCAGCATGAATTTGCAGATCTCATGGTTTTTTTTTTTACAAGGGGTCCCTTCAAATACTTGTAAACTTATATCATGGTGATTTTTAAGATCTTCATGTGAGGACAGATCTGACTGGTTAGATCTCATTGGTATTTGAAGTATCACAAAACTCATATATAGAAAACTTTGGAGATTTACTATGAGTCAGGTGCTGCCCTAAGCCTTTCACATGTCAACTCATAGGATGCTCCTGAGAGCCCCATGACACAGGCGTTGTCATTTCTCCTTCTTGATGGATGAACAAAGAAGCACACAGAGGTTAAGTAACTCGCCTAAGGTCATGTAGCTGGTACATGGTGATTGGAACTCAGTACTCGGGTTTCAGACTCTTTGTGCTTGCCACATACTGCCCAGACACCTGTTCTAGTAGCTTTACTTAATTCTAAACATCTCAATTTTCCTTTTCCATCACCTTCTCTCTTCCTAAAAGTTCTTCAGTGCTTCCATTCTCTAAAATCAGATCAATGTTGGGTTCTGTATCTTTCCTTGTTGAGAGATGTGGTGTGAAGGGGAAAACAATGGCTTCGGTCATAAGAGAATCCTGAAAAATATGTCCTTGAGAAGAAAATTAGGAACTGCTAAGTCCTTTACAGAGGAAGGGAAAAAAATTAAATCGTTTAAAAATGAAAAGTATTCCCATAATGTATTTCAGCCAAATAATTAAAATGTACTCAGACATTAATTACACTTCAAGACTCTCCTTTCTCTGCTTTGCAGGGCCCTCCTTTTTTCCTGGGGCTAAGTGAGGACAAGTTTTTGAGGTAGCACTGAATTCCCTTTCAAGAAAAAAATCTCATAAGGCTGGTTAGGCTGAGATTCCCATCCAAAATAATTGCCTAGCAAAGCAATTCAGTCACCTTCAGAAGTTACTAACTTACTGCTGACCTTTGTATGGAAACTGGAGCCACAGTTATCATAACTTGGGTTTGGTGTTTTTAAAAGATCAAACTCCTCCTCCAGGGAAAAAATATATAACCAGCATTTGAAACTTCGAAACAGTACCAAACTAGGTCTCTCTTCTTAGAATTGCTGCAAATGTTTTCACATCATGTTGATCTTACTGTGTCCCACCTTTCAAAACCAAAGCCTGGATAAGTTAATCAAAGCCATTTGCTTTGCCCTTGTTTGGCTTCCCAGGATAACTGCCTCCACCTTCCGCAGTGTGATTTGGAAACCTGATCTTTCCCAGGTTATGAATAGCCCCTGCTAGAAGGAGGTTTAGCGGGTTTCAAAGACTTTTAAATCAGAGAAGGCTCTCAAAGATCATCAAATCGTACTCCTTACCTTAAATATGAGAAAGCTAAAGCTCAGAGAGGGAAGGGAAGCAACTGATATAAGCAAGGATGGGCCAACAGGACTCTCCTTGGACCTCTTATGGGTGTACAAAGCAAGAAGAAATCCCATGCATGGGTGATATGAAAGAAGAAATGGCCAATAACTTCAGGATTTGGAGAGACAGCTATAGGTTGAGATAGTGGGCCCACATCAACACGATGAAACTCAACCAAGAATAATAATCAAGCACTGTTCCTAGCTATTGAACCGGCAAGACTCTTTGAAAATTTGAGGAGGTAGGACAGGGGAGGAAGTTTGGCTGTCTGTAATGTCCGAATGAGTCTGCAGGACAGGAGCCAGCCAGATGTGTAAAAACCTAATTAAATCTAATAATGGCACAGTCACATTGTGTTAGTACATGTTTAAAGTTTAGAAGGACACATAAAATTGTTTATAGTAGTTATCTTTGGGCAGTGGAATTGGGAGGAATAGAGGGCTATATTTTATACATTTTTATTGTTTGATTTATATCTACAATAAGCATTTTATTTTTTTAACGTTTTGTAAAATTATGAAATATAACATGTACATAAAAAAGCAATAAATTCCCAAGTACATTTTAACTAGTAGTTATAGAACAGATTTTAAAGTTTGGTATGGGTTATGGTTCCATGATTATTCGTTTTTTCCTTCCAGCTGCTTCAAGACACTGGAGACCAACAGAAATGTCAATATAATGATTCAGCAGTCATACTCATTTGTTAAATTCTATCTTCTCTGTTATACTCGTCCTTCTCTTTAAATAACATATATACATAAAGGCAAAAAATTTCAAAGTACATCACAACAATTAGTTGTAGAACAGATTTCAGAGTTTGATATGGGTTACAATTCCACAATTTAAGATTTTTACTTATGGTTGCTCTAAGACACTGGAGACTAAAAGAAATATCAGTATAATGATTCCACACTCATACTCATTTGTTAAACCCGACCTTCTCTGTATAACTTCACCATCACCATTGATCTTTCTCCCAGTCTTTAAGGTTATCTGGGCTATGGCCATACTAACATTTTCATGTTGGGAGGGGCTTTTGATAATATGGGATAGGGGGATGGAACTAGTTGATGTTCTGGAGAAGCTGGCCCCTCTGCATTTCAGGACTTATCTGGTCCAGCGACCCATCAAAAGATTGTAGGTTTTGGAGAGTTACCCTAGTACATGGAACCTCTGTAGAATCTTATATAATGCCCTAGGTATTCTTTAAGATTGGCAGGAATCATTTTGGTTGGGGTTTGTCAATTATGATAAGTAACAATGTCTAACTGAAGCTTCCATAAGAGTGACCACCAATGTAGCCTCTCGACTCTATTTGAACTCTTTCAGCCACTGATATCTTATTTGTTGCAACAGAAATTTTTTGAGCACAGCTGACAGGCAGAACACAGAGACATGTTTGGAGATGCTTAGAGCCCAGCAGACGTCACCATGAGATGTTAAGCAAGCCAGAACCTTAAGAAAGCCAAGGAGAGTCAAGAAATGAAAGCCAGCTCCCGAGAAACAAAATGAGGAACTGCCTCAGGAACAGAGGCTGAAAGCAATGGAGCTCAGGAGCAAGGGGTCAGCAGACGCCAGCCACGTGACTACTCAGCTGACAGAGATGTTCCTGACCCATCAGCCTTTCTTGAGTTAAAGTATTTTTTACTGGATGCCTTAGTTTGGACATTTTTGTAGGCTTAGAACTTGTAACTTATTACATTTCTTTTTAAAAGCTGCTCTAGTTAGGATATATTACATTCTGGCAGCTTAACAAACTAACACAGTCTCCAAATTGCTGACAATATAAAGGAAGATCAAATTATTTCCTGCAGTAGTCAGGGTCCTTCAGAATGCTGCTCTGATCAGCCTTTTCCACTTTATCTCCTGCCGCCCCTATTAGGCGCCCATTTTCTGACCTCGCTGGTCCATTTGTCAAGTACCTTCTCACCTGTCTGCCTTTCCTCTCTGGTGCTGTTCTTTCCTAGAACGCCCCTTCAGCTCTTTTCCACCTAATGAAATCCAATTCATCTTTCGATTTGAATCAAGTACCATCTTACTTTGAAGCATACTCTTCAGGGCTGACTTTCACTGGGAGGAAGTCACAGTTCTACCAATCGTCTACAGGTAGTTAACAGCATGGTTGGTCAGTGCCATTCCATAGCAGAGGTTTAAAATGTTAGGTGTCACCTTGCTGTCCCTGCAACTCATCTAATACTGTGTTATGGTTGGTTTTCAATGTACCTGTCGCCACCATTCAACTACAAGCCCCTTAGGTCAAGATCACATTCAGTCAAGTCCACATCCCCAGGCCTTAGTAACAGGCCTGGCACCTCATAACCATCTGGAAATCTGAGCTGAATGAATGAATGGACTTTAAATACCTGTGGTTCTAATCTTACTAGCTGGTTAAATCTTTCGACTTCAGCAAGCACCTATGTCCTTCATGCTTAGGGGCTTTAGGTGAAATTGGTACGATATACAAATGCCACATTTCTTACTCCTTCAAGGATCATTGGGAACATTTTAACAACACACCTAATTATGTAGATAAACTTCCAATGAAGTAGCAATATCTATGACCACCATTCCCAGAAGGGGGAGTGTAGAGGAGTTAGGGCTTAAGAATCCTACAGACCTTTGTTAGAATTCTATCCTTGCCCATTGCTAGCCATGTGACATTGAGAGGTTATTGACCTTTCCAGGCCTGTTTCTTCATCTATAAATAGGGGATACAAATAGTACCTTCCTCATGGAAGGAAGATTTCCATGAGGAAAGGAAGGAAGATTTCATAAGATCCTGTATACAAAGCATTAAGCCCAATGCCTGACATACAGAAAGCATTCAAAAAAAGTAGATACTATTATTGCTGTGTTTTCTGAGTTATAAAGCCGACTATGAGACTGTGCTGGTTTGAAGCTGTTATGTACCCCATAAAAGACCAAGCTCTCTTAATCCATCCTTGTGGGTGCAGACTTATTGTTGGGTGGGACCTTTTGATTAGGCTGTTTCCTTGGAGATATGACCCAGCCCATTCAAGGTGGGTGTTAATCCTCCTGTTGGAATCCTCTATCAGAGGATAAAAGACAGATGAAACTCAGATATCTCACAGAAGTTCAGAGAGAAAACGCCCCAGGAGAAGCAAGAAGGACCCACAGGAGCTGAGAGAGTCATTGTCAAAATCAGACCCAGGAGAAAAGGTCCGAAAGACATGTGCCCTCCCATGTGACAAAGGAATCCCAGATGCCAGCAGCCTTTCCTCAGAGAAGGCATCTTCCACTTGATGCCTTAATTTGGACATTTTCATGGCCTTAGAACTGTAAATTTGTAACCTAATAAATCCCCATAGGAAAATACCAACCCATTTCTGGTATATTGCACTTTGGCAGCTTTAGCAAACCAAACTAGCAACTAGTAGCTGATGTAACTTCTTCTGGTTGCTCACACATATCCTTAATACCTGGGTCCTAAAAAGCATTAGCAGATGTTGAATACACGCAAATATGTATTTCAATGTCTGCAGCATCTGTATTCAGAAAGGAGAACTTTATGTGTTTACATTTGTTAGGTTTATTTAACCTTACAGATTTTGCCTTAAATCCAAAGACAAATCACATTGACCGATTTGTATTAAGCCCTTTACATGAGTAGAATGTTTTGACTTATACTTACCCAAATTCAAATTAAGGACTGAATCTGAAGACAGGAAATCACCTTATTTAAAAACCAAACTTCACAGAAAGAGAAAGTAGGCCAAGTGCCTACAGGACAAACTGCTGGAAGTGAGCCACCATTTCTTTTTAACTTCTGTGGCTTGCTCCCAGTACAGAAATAAGTCCAGTTGTCCCACACCCATTATTTCTCCTCTTCCAAAGAAGGAAAACATTCAAATCATATGGAAGATTCTGGATAGGACCTTATGATGATGATTAATTCTCATGGAAAGCTTACAAATTCTGGTTCTGCCTCTTTCTAGTTGTGTGACTTTGCGATACTTGAACTTTCTAAGACACAGCTCTTGTTTCCCAATCTCTGAAATGGGGATAATTATATAACATTACCAGTACCTTAAACAGTGGCTCAAGACTTTTTCCACACAAATAAATAGGGAAAATAATATCTTTCTCAGAGTTTGTTGTGAAGACAAAATGAGGAATACATATCTCCATGTTTATGTATGTGTGTGTGTTTGTGTATATATATAAAATTATTTATGTGTATGCATATACACACTGAATATACTAATATATATTAATTATATACATACATAGGTGCATGTACATGAACATATATACTTATATTCATATACAGGTGTGCATATATATATATGTATATATATATGTACTTCCTTTTCACTGCTTATGGGGTCATTTTAAGGACCAGAGGAACTATGAAATTTAACATGCATCCCAGCATGTTGTGAACTAGAATATGTTTTATAGCAAGTACAAAATGCAATTATTAATGAGTATGGCATAATGGAATGATTTGTATGCAGGAGTTTACTTGATGTGAAAAAACAGGAGAACCAGGTGGGCAAATTGTTACACTTGTTTGCGTACTCACTGATGTGCCATGCCTACCTCACAGAATTTTCCTTTTAAAATTAATTTTTACCTGTTTCATAATATACATATCACACAAACATTATAAGATGCAAGTAAGAAAAGAGAAAAAAGAACTAGAAAAAAATCACTCAATCCTATCATCCAGATATAATTTTGGTATCTATCCTTCCAGACTTAATTTCTATGCATAAAGTTTTCTTTTGTGTACTGTATGGTGGGGGTCACATTTCATTCTTTCTCCATGTGAATATCTCATTATCGCAGCACCACTTGTTGAATTTTTTGTTTGGTTTGATTTTTGTTTGTTAATTTTGTTTTTTTGTTTGGGAAGTGCATGGGCTGGGAATAGAACCCGGGTCTCTAACCTGGCAGGCAAGAATTCTACTATTGAACTACCCTCATACCCCTGTGTTTTTATTTTTTAAATGAGATGTCCTATACATAGTTGTTTTATAACCTCGTGTTTTTGCTTAACATATGTCTGGAAAATCTTTTGTTCGTTAATATATATATTTCATATTATGTTTAAGAGTTGTAAAATATTTCTCTATAAAGCTATACCACATTTTATCTAATCTCTATCCAATGTTGAACCATTTGATTTTATTTCAAATTGTTCACTATTTATAAATGAGGCTGTGATAAACATCTTCAAAGCTAAAACTTTGATCACATCAATGATTATGGTTGGAGAAATAAATAAAAGTGGAATTACTGATTCAAAAGTACATATCTTCTTAGCAGCTTTCTGATGTATAATTTACATATTACAGAATTCACCAAAGGGGCACAAGTCAATAATTTTTAATATATTTATAGAGTTGTGCAACCATCACCACAACCCAGTTTTAGAATATTTTCGTCACCCCCAAAACATCCTTCACGACAGTTTGCTGTCAAAGTCGAGTCACACACCTGACTCTAAGCATCTACTGAACTGATCTACAGATTTATTTTTTCTGGAAATTTCATATGAATGAAATTGCACAATATGTAGTCTTTTGTGTCCATTTGCTTTCATGTAGCATAACGTTTTTGAGGTTCATTCATGTAGTAGCTTATATTAGTATTTTGTTCCTTTTTTATCACCAACTAGTATTCCATTGTATGGATATATCACATCTCATTTATCTGTTTAATAGTAACGGACATTTAGGTGGTTTCTATTTTTTTGGCTATTATAAATAATGCTGCTGTAATCATTCGCGTGCAAGTATTAGTTTGGATATATGTTTCATTTCTCTTGGGTAAATTCCTAGGTATGGAATTTTTGGATTATATGGTAAGATTATTTTTAACTTTATAAGAAACGTCAAACTGTTTTCCAAAATGGTTATACCATTTTAGATTCCCACCAGCAATATATGAGGGTGCCGGTTTTTCAACATCCTTGCTAACACTCGATATCGCTAACACTTAATCTTTGGGTTATGGCCATTCTAGTGTAAGTGTAACGTTATCTCACTATAGTTTTAACTTGCATTTTCATAGTAATTAATGATATTGAAAATATTTTCATATGCATCTTAACAATTTATATATCTTTTTTGGTAAGAAATGTCTAGTCAACTATTTTTCCCAATTTTAAATTGGATGTTCTTTTTAGAGTTCTAAGAGTTCTTTATATATTCTTAATTTATATATTCTGAATTCAAGTCCTCTATCAGATACGTGATTTTCAAATATTTTCTGTCTATAGTTTATCTTTTCATAGTTCTAAGTATCTTGTTCTTTCTGATGCTATTTTGTTGAAATTTTCATAATTTAATTTTCAAATTGTTTGTTGCTACTATATAGAAATATAATTGATTTTTGTATATTGACCTTGTTGCTTACAATATTGCTAAACATAGATATTAGTTCTAGTACAGTTTTTTTCTTGATAGAGTACTTTGAATTTTCTACACATGGGATCAGGTTTTAAACTCTCTAACTACTTAGTTATTTTCTTGGTGATTGCTGTAGGGATTACAATATGTATTATATTATGATATAATCAAAATTAATCCAGAATTAATTGAACTAAGATGTAGCAACTTTGCTCCAATACACTTCCATTTGATTCATCTTTTTTGTGCTATTATATATGTATTATAATGCAGCTTTATAAACATGGTAATATGGTGTTATAATTATTGCTTTGAACAATCTTATGTCATTTAGGGCCTTTAATCCTTTATAGCTTAATATAATGCCTGAATACATCCCAGAGTATATTAAGCAGATAATCAAAAGGTATTGGCAAAGTCCTTTGAGGGATGAGAGAAAAAATATGGGAATATTAAACTTTACCACTGGGGAAACCCCTGATACTGTGTCAAACATTAGGGATATCCAAATCAATAGGCCAAGCCCTTGATCTTCAGGTTTGCTCTTGTGTAGTTTATGTAGGTATGCCTAAGTGTTACTTCTGGAGGACCTCTTTTGCTGCTCAGATGTGGCCTCACTCTCTTTAAGCCCAACTCTGCAAGTAAAATCATTGCCCTACCCCCTACATGGGACATGACATCCAGGGGTGAAAGTCTTCCTGGCAGTGTGGGAGCTGATTCTCTGGGATGAATCTGGCCCTAGCACTGTGGGATCAACAATGCCATCCTGACCAAAAGGGGGGGGAAGAAATGTAACAAGTAAGGTATCAGTGGTGAAGAGAGTTCAAATAGATTTGAGAGGCTATTCTGAAGGTCATTCACACAAAATTCAGTTAGATATTGCTACCTACTACAACTTGCCAAATCCCAACCAAAACCAATGCTAAAGAACACCTAGGGCAATATATAAAATTGAACAAAGGTTCCATGCACTAGTGTAACTTTTCAGAAACCTACAGCCTCCAAATGGTTCCCCGGACTAGATAAGTCCAGAAATACAGAGGGGCCAGCCTCTCCAGAACATCAACTAGTTGTATCCCTCTATCCCATATTATCAACAACCTCTTCCAACATGAAAAAAGTTAGAATGGACATAGCCCAAACACCCTGAAAAGTGGGAGAAAGATCAAAGGTGATAGTGGAGTTATACAAAGAAGGTAGGGTTTAACAAATAAGTATAATTGCTGAATCATTATACTGATATTTCTTTTAGTTTCCAGTATCTTAGAGCAGCTAGAAGTAAAAACCTAAAGTTGTGGAATTGTAACCCATACTAACAATAAAAAATGTTTAAAAACAAAAAGAACAATTTAATATCATTTAAAGAAATTAAGAGAAGATACAAAATATGTTTAGACAGTCTTTTATATTTATCTACATACTTACAATTTATCTCTTTCTGTGGATTCAATTTGCCATCTTATGTCATTTCCTTTCAGACTGAAGGTCTTTCTGTAGTGTTTCCTGTAAGGCATGTCTCCTAGCAACACATTTTCTCAATCTTTGTTTATCTGTGAATATGTTTACTTTGGCTTTGCTTTTGAAGAATCATTATGCTGGATATGGAATTCTTGTTTGACAGCTACTTTTTCTTTCAGCAACTTGCATTTGTCATTCCACTGCTTTCTGCCCTCAATTGTTAGTGAGGAGAAGTCAGCCATTAAGATTACTGTTGTCCCCCTGTAGGTGACAAGTCCTTTTACTCTACCGCTTTCTTGATTTTCTCATTGTCTTTGGCATTCAATAGTTTGACTATGATGTGTACAGATGAGGATTGCTTTGTGTTTCTCCAACTTGGGGTTTGTTTTACTTCTTGGATCTAGAGATAAATGCAAGTAGGCTCCCAGTCAGCCAGGGATGCATGGATAGTGTCTCTAGTGTATTATGGTTCTCTCATTTCCAGGATGCCCCTGTTCAATTTCTGGCTAATCCCCATTCTACCACTCACCCCAACCAATACAACTTCAAACTAGCAGAACCATGGGTTTTACCTACTTGTTTCCTATCAAGTTTGCTATTTTTACTGACAACACTGTTGGACAGGTGTTTCCTCCCTCCTTTTCTAATTAAGTCAGTTCCTTCCAGCAGTGGAATGACTGATTTTCACAGGCTGCCCCACCCCCAAGCACACTACTGTGCTATCTGAGCTGAGTGGGAAGAGGGAGCAGCTCCAGGTAGGTATGTCATAGACTCCCAACATTATAACATAATGTTCAGAAGTTTTCCATGAACAAATGATTTTCAATTTCTTATTTGTCTTTGGTCAATCTTCTAGAGCCCTGAAATGTTTGTTTTTGAACAATTTTGTCCAGTTTCACAATTATTTTGAGGGGAGAGAATGTGCCAAGCTTCTCTCTCCATCGTACCCAGAAGTTCCATCTGTACATGCATTTTTAATACTTTTGATACATAAAATCAAATTTCCCTTGAGAAGTATTGTTCCAATTTATGCTCCTATCAGTGGTGCCAATTTCCCCACAAATTTCCCAGGATTAGATAATAGCTTTAAATGAATCCATTCTAACTTATAAGTAAAAATATTATTATGCTGTGGATATAATTTAAATTTCTCTAATTACTATAACTTCAAAGAGCTTACTTGAGATTAGGATAAGATGATATTATATTTATAATAAGACTCTGAGTGTAAAATTTGCTATAGAAATGCAAGGCATGTACCTCAAGGCATATCTTAAGGTTTAATCACAAACCAAAATATTTGCTGCAGTCCTTATGATCAAGTCACTTAGGATAGATCCACAAAGCCTCTGCATTAGATATGGAGAACTCGAGGTTTAATGCATGAATCATAATCACCCTTGGGGAATATTAGTGATAATGTTCCAGCAAACCAAGCTGCAAGGTTAGAGTAATTTCTCAGTAAATGTAGGATCTGCAGGATTTGGTAGGGAATCACGGGGAAGAGAAAAACCATCACTCTGACAGCTCAGCATTTTCAGACCACTTTGTATATGGATTTAATATCTGAGAGTGTTAAGACAACAGTTCTATGACAGTGTGCTAAGACTTTCTCAGAATGATATTTGAGCTTCAGTACTTCCTCTAAAGGGAAGGGGGAATAAGAAGGAAAACCCTTGAAAATCCCACCAAACGCAGGAGATAAAGGCATGAACTTGCTTTACTCATTATAATGTAACTCATATTCATTGCAGAAAATTTAGAAAATTCAGATATGCAAAAAGAGCATTAACTTCCATATATGGGAAAGGGAAAGAGGGAGAGATATTTTTATCCATGTGAGGTATTTTTTAAAACTCTGGCATCCTTTTTAGGCCCTTCATGCTACTCCATTTGGGAGAGAGATCCGCCATTGTCCAAGGGGAAGTCAAAATGGTGGAAACTGAGCAAAGACATCAGAATTGGTTTCAAAAAGCCATTGGGTAAGAAGCTGATCATGAATTCATCAACTAGATAAAAGGATTTTTTTTACCGCGTGTATATGAGAGAAGGTATAGAAGAAAGAACAGAGAGAGTAAGTTAAGATGGTACTTTTCAAATGACCTGTGGTGATGGACCATTTTAAAAATACCAATCCATCCTGAAATCATGCTTTTGTGAAATAAAAAATTGCGCATTTGGATGTCACAGCAATGTTAAATAAGTGGCTCTTAATTTCAGTACTTATTTCAGACTGGTAATCAAGAGTTAGTGGGCCAACACAGGTCCATGGATCCCACTTTGTGTAGGACTGCTCTAAAGTATTTGTCATGGTACAATGACAATTTAGATATCGGTAAGGATAAAGACAATGGTATCCTGCAAAATGTTTAATAATTGGTTCTCTAGCTGTGTGTGGTGGGGGAATGCTTGATTTGTAGTATTTGCCAATTTTTGTGGGGTAACTACTCCCATCAGGACCAATTTCAAGCTACTAAGGTGAAGTCACTGAACACAGAATGCAGAAGAGATGTGCACAAATTGTCTTCAGCCTGACATTGAATAAAGAAACCTCAAATGGGTCTTCAGTTAATGGTAATTGTCATAAGAACAAAACCAGGAATATAACTTTTAAGCTAGCACACGAAAACTCAGCCCATCCTTGGAAAGCAGGAAAGAGATAAGGAAATACCTCTCCTTTGATTGGAGTGTTTCTCCCATTATGCAACCTCACTCCCTAAAACAGAAGCCAGAACTTGTTTTCCCAGCTTCCTCTGCAATTTAAGTGCATGCACGTGGTCAAGTTTCAGTCAATCAGTCTGTCTCTAGATTTCTATTCAGAAGAAAGTACCATGAGGAAGTTTTGTGTAATGGTGGTGGCAAAGCTGTCCAGATCTCAGCAAGTCACAAAGCAGGAGAATTAGTATCAGTTCCAAGCCTCACCAGTGAGAACTGCAGAGTCTATGGTGAGCTGTGGCTGTACTAAAGAAGTCTCCAAGGCATGGTTTGGGGACTTGACATCCTGACCCTCCTGGAGAGTCTATGAAGTTCTTTGTAGCCTTAATAAATTCCCTCTTCTGCTTAATTTATTTGGTTTGCAACCAGGAACAATTGATATTTCATTTAAAAATATGTCTATTGTGATACAATTCATGTACTATACAATAATTAAACTGTACAATTCAATGGTTTTTAGTGTATTCAGAGTTATGCAACCATTTCACAACGTTCTTACCAGCCCCCAAAGAAACTCCATATCCATTAGCAGTCACTCCCCATTTTCTGCCAAACTTCCTTAAGCCCTAGGTAATCATTATTCTACTTTCTGTCTCTGTAAATTTGCCTATTATGGATATTTCATATAAATTGAATCATGCATTATGTGGTCTTTTGTGATTGGCTTCTTTCACTTAGCACAATGTTTTAAAGTTCATCCATGTTACATCCAAGAGTGAAAGTCTCCCTGGCAATGTGGGAGATGACTCCCAGGGATGAATCTGGCCCTGGCGCCATGGGTCAACAATTCCATCCTGACCAAAAGGGGGAAAAGAAGTCCAACTAATAAAGTATTAGTGGCAGAGAGAGTTCAAATAGAGTCGAGATGCTACTCTGGAGGTTGCTCGTATGGAAACTTGAGTTAGACATTGCTACCTATTATAACCTACCAACCCCCAACCAAAACCATTCCAGCCAATCTTAAAGAACACCTAGGGAAATTTATAAGATTCCACCAGTGTTCTATGCACTAGTGTACTTCCAGAAACCTACAACCTCCAGATGGGTCCCTGGACCAGAAAAGTTCTGAAACCCAGAGGGCCCAGTCTCTCTAGAACATCAGATAGTTCTATCTCCCTACCCCATATTAGTGACAGACCCTTCCAACATGAAAAAGCTAGAAAGGCCATAGCCCAAACACCCATAAAGAGAGGGACAGAAAGATCAAAGGTGATGGTGGAGTTATACAAAGAAGATAGGACTTAACAAATGAATATGATTGCTGAATCATTAAATTGATATCTCTTTTATTCTCTGGTATCTTAGAGCAGCTAGAAGTAAAACCTAAAATTGTGGAATTGTAGCCCGTGTCAAACTCTGAAATATGTCCTACAACTAATTGTGGTGTTGTCCTTTCAAATTTATTGTTTTTTTGTGTATATGTTATTTTTCACATAAAAGAAAGAAAAAAAAGTCCATTGTGGTGATAAAAAAATACTTAAGCCCTCCAGCATCCTATATTCTGCAGCAGCTAGGAGGAAAAATCTGAGATGATGGTATGGTAGCCCATGACAAACTCTGGGACCTATCCTTAACTACTCATTGAAGAGTGCTTTGAAAACTATTGCTTTTTTATTTCTTTGCTTTGTGTATATGTTATATTATACAATAAAAAAGTTAAAAAATGTTCATCCATGTTGTAGCATGTATTGGTATTTCATTACTTCATGTATTGGTATTTCATTACTTCTAATGGATAAATAATATTCCATTATATGGATGTACCACATATTATTTATCGAATCATCAGTTATTAGACATTTGGGTAGCTTGTGGAATGGATCACGTGTTCATGGAGTTCATGCGCCAATTTGGCCAGGTGATGTTACCATGTTGTCTGGTCAAGCAAGCGCTGACTTAACCATTACTACAAGGACATTTCATAGCACGCTGATTGCACCCATGGCTGATTACATTTGCAGTTAGCCAAGGGGAGTGTCTCCCACAATCAGTGATGTTTAATCTAATCAGTAAAGGCTTTAAAGGAGAATTCAGAAGAGAGAATGGCTCTGTCTGCTTCAGCCCGCCAGCCTCTCCTGGGGAATTCATTGAAGACCTTCATCAGAACTGTCAGCTCGCAGCCTGCCCTACAGAATTTGGACTCATGCATTCCCACAGCTGTGTGAGAGACTTATAAAATCTCATAATTACAGTTATCGCCTATTGATTCTGTTTCCCTAGAGAACCCTGACTAATACACTTCCACTTTTTGACTGTTGTGAAAAATGCATCTATGAACATTTGTGTAAGGTTTTTGTGTGGAGATAGGCTTTTAACTCTTTGGAATATACCTAGGAGTGGAATTGCTGGCTCATATGGTAACTCTTTTTAGCCTTTTTTGAGGAAGTGCTAGACTGTTTATCAAAGTGGCTGCACCAGCAGTGTATGAGGGTTCCAATTTCAACATATCCTTGCCAACACTTTTTAAATTAAAACCATCCAAATGGGTGTGATATTGTTATTTTAATTTATATTTCCCCAATGGCTAGTGATGGTGAGCATCTTTTCAAGTGTTTATTGGTCATTTATATATCTTCTTTGGAGAAATGTTTATTCAGATCTTTTGCCCATTTTTTTAAATTGGGTTCTTTGTCTTTTTAGTCCCTTATCAGATGTATGATTTGCAAATATTTGCACCTATTCAGTTTGGTGTCTTTTTACTTGCTTGATGTACACCTCAGTTTTTATTTAAAAGATGGCACTAGAGAAGTCTTGAGTTGAGTACTGGTGGAATCATAGACATAGATGGTTTGTTAGCATATAGAGAATATTAAAAAGATCACAGAAAGAGACATTCACCCTTTCTGCTTCGGCCAGCCAGCCTCTCCTGAGAGTTCACTGAGGCCCTTCACTGGAGCTGCCAGCTCGCAGCCTGCCCTACAGACCTGGGACTCTTACATCCCCTCTGTTACGTGAGACATTTATACATTTTATATTTATAGATAGCTCCTGCTGATTCTTTGTTTCTCCTGAGAAATAGGGTCACTGAGAACAAGAACTAACATCATTCCATTTTGTCCTATACCTTTATTTTCCTGCTATCACTTTTTTCCCCTTACTTATTAAAATATTGTCACTTCTTGCTTTAAATACTAATGTTACCTCTTTAAGGGAGCAGATATCAATTGCTTATAAAGAAGAATATTCTATCTGTAAAGTTGGAATAGACTATCTTATCAGGTGTGAGTTTCTAATCACTGCAAATATCAAGATTCAGGAAGTAGTCTGACCATCTGTTAATGACGTTATAGAAGTAAAATCCAAATTTAATTACATAGCTTCTATGATCCATTTCTAGTCTAAGATTCTGTCCATCTATGCATCTATCCTCCCATCCTCCCATTCATCCATTCTATGCTTGTTTCAAGAAAAAAATTAACAATCTTATAGGAATTCATAAAGTACAAGAGAACACATGAAAAATGAAGTGAGAAAGAGAAAAAATAAGCAAAGTACTGGCAGGAAATGACATCAGGAGTGAGGCAATTACAAAAATGCCTTCTTATCAGTCTACATGTTGCTAGGTGGAAAGCCACAAATTTGGCTTCAAATTTTCCAGCAGTCAAGGCCAAGAGGGAGGTCTGGTCAAGTTAACACAACTTAGAGGGCCTGTCAGAGCCAATTCTTGATTTTAGGGCCAGAAGGAAATGATTCCTGATCCTACCCCACAAAAACCACTTCTTTTTATAAAGGTATTACCTTCTCCAGCTCCCCTTTAGGTTTTTAATCACTTTGCTGGCAGTCTTTTCTCTCTCATTGGATAGACTTGAGAATCCTGACAGCTCTAGCTGAGAGCTATTGCCCACAAACGAAAATAATAAAAACCCTTCTCCTCCTTGGAGTCCTGGCACCAAAGCCTTCTGTGAATTGGTTCTTATAATGATCCCTTTTGAATAATAACTACAGCTACCATTTATTAAGCACTTTACCATCTTGACCTCTAGTCTTCACAATAATTGTAAATGAGGTGTCTTTTCTTATTTTATAAGATGGGGAAACACACTCACATAAATGATCTGTTCCAGGTCATAGAACGACATATGTGACAGAAACAGCATTCAAATCCAAGTTCATCAGGCTCCTTCACCTGAGTTCTTTCAATGTAAATCCACTGCTGTTACTTTTTTCCCTGATGAAAATATTAATTATTTCCTAACTTCTATATAGCTTTATCTGAAAGCCTCCATTTGGCAAGGCTAAAGGTTAATCTGTTTTAACAGACAGACCCGGAATGTAGTTGCTTAAACAACAACCATACACTCAACAATGTAACTGTCCAGATGTGAGTGAACAACGTAAGAATCCAGATGTGAGTGGTCCAGGCCAACAGTCCATACTCATCACATGACTTCCAAGGGTGCACCAGTTGTCATCACTGGTCAGCAAATGGGAAGGGGGAGAAAGGAAGGAAAGAGTCAAGGACAAGCAGATTTAAGAAAATAATGCAGAAGCTGCACACACACCACCCTTATTCCATTGGTCTCAGTGATGATCTATTGGGACATACCTAGTGGAAAGAGGCTATGGGGAATTTTGACTCTGGATCGTTGGTCACGTGCCCAGCTGAAATTTGATGTGTTTGGAGAGGTGGTGTGTCTGTGTGTGATTCTATTACTTAAAGGAAAGAAGGGAAAATGAAAACAATCTTTGGGGAATGGTTAATAGGGTCTATCGCAGTACCCGCCCCTCTCCCAAACATTCCTATTTCTGATTCTGAGTTTTATCCTATATCAGCATTTACCCACCAGTGGCCAGACTTCCTTTCACTTGCCATGTACCCTTTCTTTGCTCTTTTACCCTTTCTTTTTTCTTTTCTCAGCTCAAATGCAGTGCTGTTTGAAGAGCTAGAAGAAATCCACAAGCTGAAGAGTCTGGATGGATCAGCCCCTTGCTAGCATTGCAGTAAGATGGACAGATGTCAAGGGGCCTGCTCGGCCTGGGTTTTCAAAGGCAGTTATTACTCAATGAGAAGAGAGAAAAAAGCAGAGTGAAAGCGCAGAGGGAATGTGTGTAGGTGTGAGGGATACCAAGTTATAGGGGTGTGTATGAGGGGGGATGAAGGCAAGCAGTGAGCGGTGTGTGTGTGAGCTGGGGAGGACATGAGTGTGTGTATTGCATGAGGAGAAGAGAGGGGAGAAGAAAAGATTATGAGGATAAAAGAGGAAGAATTCTAGAATGCAGGTTAGCCAAAGTAAGCTTCAGGGGAACCTGAAGAGGGTGTGAAAATGAGACAGAGACAGAGACAGAGAGTGTGCTAGAATATATGGTGGTGGGGTGGGGGGAAGACAGGGAGAATATGCACAGGTAAGAGAACTCAGCAGGGAACAGGAGTAATTTAAGAGCAAAAAATTCTCCTTTAGCTGGGGTGGCTGTCCGTCAGTCTGTCGGTCAGTCTGTCAGTCGGCAGTGTTTGCATCTCCCACAGTGTTGTACAGTGCTGTAGGGGTTTCTGATGTATGGGGGTCTCAGGCCCACTCACAAGGAGCTTGTCACCTGAAAGGGAGACAAGGAGAGAGAGCTGCGCGCTACAACACAAGGGGGAAAAGTAAAAACTCATGACTAGCTGTCCAGAGAAAACTGATATACAGGGCTGGGCGGGGTTGGGCAGAGGACTCTAATCTTGGGTTCAACAAGAAGGGACAGAACTAAATAAATTATATACCAGGACTAATAATGTGGATGTACAGTGATTGACATGAAAGAGAGCCACACAATTTACTGTGAAGTGAAAAAAGCAGGTTGTAAAATGATGCAATGAAAAATTATATATTGAGATATATGAGAAATATCTGAAAGGAATACATAAGATTGTTAGCAGTGGTTATTTCTGGGTGGAGGGATCATCATTGTCTCACGTATCCTTTCCTTCATTTTGGATTTTTTCTTTTTCCGGTGAGCATGTATTTCTTTTATAATCAGGAAAACAGGAGAGAGAGAGTGCAAATGTGAATGAGATGAGAGCAAGTGTGCGTGGTCAGCTCCGCCTTGGCCGGTGGGGAAGGGTCTCCTTGGAGCCTCAGAATTAACCAGTAACGTCCCATGCTGACCAGTGGCTGGGCCCTGGAGGCGCCTCACCCACCGCCACCCAGCACCTGGCTTTGTGGGGTGGTCCCTGCCTCCCCAGCCTGGGCGGAGTTGAAGCATCTGGATGTACATACGTGGGAAGAGAAGAAGGAGGAAGGAGCAGTGGGTGCCCCATCCAGTTGTCCACTTCTGCTCCCAGGCAGCCAGAGATGAGTCTGGCCTCAGGGAGAATAGGAATGCACACGTTCTCCTGGTCAGATGGACTCTGGAGGACAACCGTGTCCTCCCCCCGTGGTGTCACCAAGAATTGGAAATTCTTGTAGGGAAAAACCTAGGAAGCAGCTTCTTGGCAGGTGACTAATGTGATTTATGGCTCTAGTTAATTCTTTCAAAGGAAAAGTTTGGGTGGGAGGTTTGCTTGCTCTGCTGCGACCACGTGGTCTGTGGTAGCTCAACAAATCTGGCAAAGTAGTGGGACTGGAATAAATGGAGACCACGATAAATACCCTCTAAGCTAACACAGGATGCAGAAGGCGGATCACTGCACTGGAACATATTCTTGCTTCTCTATACAAGTGGATGTTTATAAACTATGAGTACCAAACAGAAAAAAAAATCCTTACTAATTAAAACACAATTGTTGACAGCTGTTTCTGCTCATACACATAAAAATTTGATGTAATTTCTCTCTAGAGGAGATGGCTTTAAATGTTCAAAAATTCAATTTAATTAGGTGCTAAAGGCAAGCAGCCCTCCCTGCCCTGCCCCCCCCCACCACTAGGGGATGGGTTAGAAAGCAACCAGAAAACAGAGAGAGCTAAAGTCTCTGATGAGAACCTGAATAGAAAATCTGGGGCCCAGAGAAGGGAAGAGAGTTTTAAAAGTAAGTAAAATGATAGTCGGGTCCAGAATATGGAGAAACACCACTGGAAAGGCCCCAGTGTCAGGTGGCTTAAGGGCTCCTAACAGAGAGGTTTCTAGGTTGTTACCAGTTCTGGGCTCTGTAGCCCCCTTATATTACTACATAATAAGGAGCATTGCTCAAGGCAAAGAGTGAAGTCCCTGATTCAAGAACCAGCTGTTTGTGGGGGTAAGAAATGTAACAACATAAGGCATCAGTGGCTAAAAGAGTTCAAATGGACTCAAGAGGCAACTATGGAGGATTATGCAAGCTTCAGCTAGATATTGCTATTTACTATGGTTTGATAAACCCCAACCAAAACATTCCTGCCAACCCTAAAGAACACCTAGGGCTCTATCTGAGATTCTACAAAGGTTCCATGCACTATGATTACTTTCCAGAAATTTACAACCTCCTGATGGGTTTCTAGTCCATATAAGTCCTGAAACCCAAAGCAGACATCCTCTACAAGAATATCAACTAATTCTATCCCCTTATACCATAGTATCAACAGCCCTTTCCAACATGAAAAGTTAGAATGGGCAGAGCCCATATATCCCTAAAGATTGGGAGAAGCATCAAAGGAGAAGGAGGAGTTATAACAGAGAAGATAGGTGTGTTGGTTTTCATGCTGCCAGAATGCAATATATAAGAATTGGAATGGCTTTTAAAAATGGGGATTTAATGAGTTACAAGTTTATAGTTCTAAGCCTATAAAAACATCCAAATTAAGGCATCCAGGGAAAGATACCTTAATTCAAGGAAAGCTGATGAGTCAGGAACACCTCTGTCAGCTGGGTAGTCAGGTGACTGGCATCTGCTGGTCCCTTGCTCCTTGGCTCTGTGCTTTCAGCCTCTGTTCCTGTGGGAGTTCCTCACTTTATTTCACCAGGGCTGACTTTCATTTCTTGGCTTCCCTTGGCTCTCTCCAGGTTCTGGCTTGCTTAATATCTCATGGCAATGTCTGCTGGGCTCCAAGCATCTCCAAACATCTGTGTCTCTGTCCACCAACTGTCAGCATCTTTATCAGCTCAGCTCTGAAGTTCCTGTGGCTCTGTAGTTTCTAATTTTCTCCAAAATGATTCCTCTTTTAAAGAATCCTAGTGAACTAATCAAGATTCACCTGGAATGGGCAGAGTCACATCTCCATCTAATCAAAAGGTCACACCCTAGCCCTCAGCCTCAGTTCCCAGCTCTGAGAACATGCTGACCTACATGCCTGGGTCACATCTGCCCCCAGTCCATGAAGGTGTAATGCCAACCTGCAGCCACAGCTCTGTGCACGTACACAAAGGGCCGCATGCCTCAGACCAGTGCACACTATGGTTACGTCCCCCAGACTGGTGCACCTGCACAGTCACACCCTCCCTGGCTGCTGGGCGCCCATGTTCACAAGCATCAGTGTAACATCTCCAACCTGCGCCCATACCTGCCCTGAAACAAATCACCGTGCTGAGCGTTCCACTCTGTGCCCTGCTCCCTGCTGTACAGCCATCCTGCAAACACAAGGCCTAGGACTACTGAAAGAAATCAACTCCCAAAGTAAATCAATCAAGATATTTACATGCAAGGAAGACAGCAGAAGATCATTAAGCATATCACAATGCAGACAGATATAACCCTGTCTAATGACCAAATTAAACACCAGAGGAGACACAGATGTTGGAACAACTAAACAAAGATGTTCAAACAACTCTACTTAATAAAATAAGTGGGATAGCAAATGACATAAAGGAGATCAAGAAGACAGTAGAAGAGCACAAAGAGGAATTTGAAGGAATAAATAGAAAAATAGCAGAAAACACAGAGATTAAACACTCTGTTGACCAAATAAAACACATACTAGAGGCACACAACACCAGATTTGAAGAGATAGAAGAGGGGAACAAGTGATATAGAGGGCAGGATAATGGACTTTGAAGACTCAAAACAGCAAATGACAAAAAAAAAAAAAGGAAAAAATGGAATGGGAAGTCAGGGAAATGATAGGCAAAACAAAGTCGCAAATATAAGAATCACTGGTGTCCCAGAAGGAGAAGAGAGGAGTAAAGGGCTAGGAAGAGTAGTTGAAGATATAATGGGGGAAAACTTCCCAACCCTCATAAAGGACATAAATACACAAGTCAAAGAAACCCAAAGAACTCCAAACAGAGTAAATACAAATAGGCCTTCCCCAAGGCACGTACTAATCAGTCTGTCAAATGTTGAAGAGAAGCAGAAATTTTTGAAAGTGGCAAGAGAAAAACAATCTACTATATACAAGGAAAATCATATAAGACTGAGTTCAGGCTACTCAACTAGCACCCTGGAGGAGGGAAGGCAGTGGTATCATATATTCAAGATCCTGAAAGAGAAACACTTCCAGCCAAGAATTCTGTATCCAGGCAAACTGTCCTTCAAAATTGAGGGAGAGATTAAAGTTTTCACAGACAAAGAAGTCCTGAAAGAATTTGTCAATAAGAGACCAGTCCCACAAGAAACACTAAAAGGAGTTCTGCCAGCTGAAAAAAAAGACAGGAGAGGGAGGTCTGGAGGGCACAGAAGTGAAGAGTACCACAACGGTAACTTAAAGAATACAAAGAGAAAGAGGGAAAGGAACTTACAGATCTGACAAATAAAATAAAAAAGATAAGATGGTGGAATCAAGAAATGCCTTTTCAGTAATAACTCTGAATGTTAATGGGCTAAACTTACCAATTAAAAGATACAGATTGGCAGGATGGATTAAGAAACATAATCCAGCTATATGCTGCTTACAAGAGACTCATCTTAGACACAAGGATGCAAATAGATTGAAAGTGAAAGGATGGAAAAAGATTTTCCATACGAGTTATAACCAAAAGAAAGCAGGAGTAGCTATCCTAACATCGGACAAAATAGACTTTAAATGTAAAGACATCATAAGAGACAAAGAAGGACACTATCTACTAATTAAAGGGTCAATTCACCAGGGTGATATTATAATCATAAATGTTTATGCTCCCAATCAAGGCGCTCCAAAGTATATGAGACAGACATTGGCAAAAGTGAAGGAAGTGATAGATGTTTCAACAATAGTATAGGAGATTTCAATACACCATTCTCCTCTATAGATAGAACAGCCAGACAGAAGATCAACAAGGAAACAGAGAAGTTCAATAACTTGATAAATGAATTAGACCTAGCAGACATATATAGGTCACTGCACCCCAAAGCACAAGGTTATACATTCTTCTCTAGTGCTCATGGAACCTTCTCCAGGATAGATCATATGCTGGGATACAAAACAGGTCTTCATAAGTTTAAAAATATTGAAATTACTCAAAGCACTTTCTCTGATCACAATGGGATGAAGCTGGATCTCAATAACCACCAAAGAACAAGAACATTCACAAGTATATGGAGATTAAATAACACACTCCTAAACAACCAGTGGGTCAAAGAAGAAATTGCTAGATAAATCAGCAGCTATCTGGAGATGAGTGAAAATGAGAATACAACTTATCAGAACTTATGGGATGCTGCAAAGGCTGTGCTGAGAGGGAAATTTATTGCCTTAAATGCTTATATTAAAAAACAAGAAAGAGCAAAAATCGAGGACTTTAACAGCAATCCTGGAGGAACTTGAGAAAGAACAGCAAACCAACCCCAAATCAAATAGGAGAAGAAAAATAACAAAGATTAAAGCAGAGATAAGTGAAAGGGAAAACAAAAGATAGAAAGAATCAATAAAACCAAAAGTCGGTTCCTTGAGAAAGTCAATAAAATTGATGGGCCACTAGCAAGACTGACAAAAAAAAAGAAGAAAGAAAATTCAAATAAACAAAATCAGAAATGAGAGGGGGGTCATTATCACAGACCCTGGAGAAATTAAAAAAAAAATCATAAAGGATACTATGAACAACTATATGCCAACAAATTAGACAACTTAGATGAAAAGGACAAATTCCTGGAGACACACAAACAAGTTACACTGACTCAGGAAGAACCAATCACAAGTAAAGGGAAGGACTCAGGAAGAACCAATCACAAGTAAAGGGATTCAATCCAACATCAAAAATCTTCCTACAAAGTAAAGCCCAGGACTAGATGGCTTCACAGGGGAATTTTATCAAACATTTCAGAAAGAACTAACACCAATCCTGCTCAAACTTTTCCAAAGAATTGAGGAAAAAGGAACTCTACCTGTCATTTATGAAGCTAATATTTTAATACCAAAACCAGGTAAAGATGCTAGAAGAAAGGAAAACTACAGAGCAATTTCCCTAGTGAATATAGATGCAAAAATTCTCATAAAATATGAGCAAATAGACTCTAACAGCACATTACAAGAATTATACACCATGACCCCAAGCGGGGTTTATACCAGGAATGCAAGGATGGTTCAACACAAGAAAATCAATTAATGTAGTACAGCACATTAACAAATCAAAAAGGAAAACTCACACGATCATCTCGATCGATGCTGAAAAAGCATTTGACAAAATTCAGCATCCTTTTCTGATTAAAACACTCCAAAAGATAGGAATCAAAGGTAACTTCCTCAATATGATGAAGGGAATATATGAAAAACTGACAGCCAGCATTGTACTCAATGGAGAGCGACTGAAAGCCTTTCCCCTAAGATCAGGTACAAGACAAGGATGCCCACTGTCACCACTATTATTCAATATTGTGCTAGAAGTTCTAGCTAGAGTAATCAGGCTAGACAAAAAAAATAAAAGGCATCCAAATTGGAAAGGAAGAAGTAAAACTCTCATTATTTGCAGATGGTATGATACTATACCTGGAAGATCCTGAGAAATCTACAGCAAAGTTACTTGAACTAATAAACAAATTCAGTAAGGTGACAGGATATAAAATTAACGTGCAAAAATCAGTAACATTTCTGTACACCAGCAATGAGCTATCTGAGGAGTCAGTGAAGGAAAAAATTCCATTCAAAATAGCAACTAAAAGAATCAAATACTTAGGAATGAACTTAACTGGGGACGTAAAGGACTTGTACACAGAAAACTACAAAATTGCTAAAAGCAATCAAAGGAGATCTAAATAGATGAAAAGATATTCCCTGCTCATGGTTAGGAAGGCTAAATATAGTTAAGATGTCAATTTTCTCCAAGTACCAATCAAAATTCCAAGAACCTACTTTGAAGATTTGGAAAAACTAACTACTAAATTCATCTGGAAGGGAAAGAGACCCCAAATAGCTAAAAGCATTCTAAAAAAGAAGAATGAAGTGGGAGTATTAACACTCCCTGACTTTAAAACCAATTATGAAGGCACAGTGGTCAAAACAGTATGATATTGGCACAAAGACAGAAGCACTGACCAATGGAATCAAATCGAGAGTGCAGAAATAGACCACCAAATCGATGGTCAACTGATTTTTAACAAGGCCCCCAAATCCTCTGAACTGGGACAAAATAGTCTTTTTGCACCTGAAAAGACTTTGTCAAAAAGGTGAAGAGGCAGCAAACTCAATAGGAGAAAATATTTGAAAATATTCTTTTCAATAATTGGGCATGGAAGAACTGGATATCAATAGCCAAGAGAATGAAAGAGGACCCCTATCTTACACCCTACACAAAATTAACTCAAAGTGGATCAAACACCTAAATATAAGAACTAGCACCCATAAAGCTTCTAGAAGAAAATATAGGGAAACATCTTCAAGACATAGTAATAAAAGATAGCATGCTAAACTTTACACCCAAAGCACAAGCAACAAAATAAAAAACAGATAAACGAGAACTCCTCAAAATCAAATGCTTCTGCACCTGAAAAGATTTTGTCAAAAAGGTGAAGAGGTAGCCAACTCAATGGGAGAAAATATTTGAAAATCATACATCAGAAAAAGGCTTGATTTCCTGTATATACAAAGAAATCATACAACTCAACAACAAAAGAACAAACAATCCAATTATAAAATGGGCTAAAGATATGAACAGGCATTTTTCTGAAGAGCAAATACAGATGGCTCAAAAGCAGATAAAGAGATGATCATTTATCTATATGGAAATGCAGATATAAGAGGAATGCAGATCAAGGCTACAATGAGATACCACCTCACACCTATAAGAATGGCTGTTTTTAAACAAACAGGAAACTACAAATGTTGGAGAGGATGTGGAGAAACTGGGACACTTAGGCACTGCTGGTGGGAATGTATAATGGTGCAGCCACTATGGAAAACTGTTTGGTGGTTCCTTAGGAAGCTAAATATCGAGTTGCCCTATGACCCAGCAATAGCTCTACTTGGAATATACCCAGAAGAGCTGAAAGCAATGACACAAACAGGCATTTGCACACTAATGTTCATAGCGGCATTATTCACAATCACCAAACGATGGAAACAAACCAAATGCCCATCAACAGGCGAGTGGATCAACAAAATGTGGTATATACATATGATGGAATATTATGCAGCAGTAAGACAAAATGACGTCCTGAAGCACATGACAGGATGCATGAGCATTGAGAATATAATGCTGAGTGAAATTAGCCAGATACAAAAGGATAGATACTATATGAGTCCACTTTTATGACCAACATAAAGATATCATCAGAGGCTTATAACACAGAAGATAGGGGACTTAGAAATACATAGAAGCTAGAGATGGGTGACCCGTTAGCTAATGAGGTTGAACTCCAATGTAAGGGAATAGATAGGAGCGAAGGTGCTTCTCTAGTGGGTCTAGAAGTAATATTACTATATTGAAGATGAACAAGATTGAAAGGGTTATATAGACCTACGTGTCCCACTGACTCACACTAGAAATATGAATGAGTTCCTGCAAGAATTACTTCAAAGATACGATTCTTGTATAAAGAGTGTTTAAGTCCAGGGTACAGGGGGAAACTGCTATTGCATGCTATGAGCTATGTTCAAAAGGAAACCACCAGCACTACCACAGCTATAGCAGAGGTAAATAATGGGGTGAGGGACAAGAGTTAAGAGGAGGCCTAGATTTCCTCTTTGGTGAGGGTGTGTTTATTGGTTTTCTGTCTCTTGGGAGCAATGAAATTATCTAAAATTGAGACTGTTGATGGACTGTGGACTTTGGGCCTCTACATGATGCCCAGTGAATGCAGGTGACTAAAGGATGCACTGATGGAGAAGTAGATTGGCGAACGATGGTGTATATTTATGAACGAAGGTTGTGTTGCTGCAAAAAGGAAAAATGTTGTGAGGCATGCAATGATGTGAATGAGCATGTGGGACATTTGGTGAGACAAAATAAGCCAGAAACAAAAAAACCCAACAATGGTATGGTCTCCTTTAGAACACGCTTATAAGAAAACAGGGGCCTAGATTGTAAGTTTTTAGAGCAGACACATTAAGTCCAGAGTGGTGATTATTATTTCGGGATTTAGAGAGGCTGTTTTATATATATAACCTGATATTTAGAGATAAGAATGAAGCCACATAGGTTGGGATTAAATTAATTCAGAACATAGGGGTAAGGAAGACAGTATCTGTATTTTAGAACCACACATACTCTTTGAGACCAATGGAAGAAAGGTTGATCTGGAACTGAAATTTTCTGTAGTGCATAATCTAATTCAATTTATCTGTATATCTCATTTGAACAACTGAAGCACAGGAAGCACAGAATAAGAAAGAGGTCCTTTAATCCTGTATAGATTATTTTAATGCCTGGGAACATCCTAGAGTATATTAAGAAGATAATAAAGAAGTATTGGCAAAGTCCCCTGAGGGAGGGGAGAAAGAATATGGAATTATTAAACCTTACCATAAGGGAATCCCCAATATGGTCAAACTTTAGAGACACCCAGATCAATAGGCCATGCCCTCAAACATGAGGCTTACTCTTGTGAAGCTTATGTAGTAGCAGAGAAGCTTAGACTACTTCTAGGAATGCCTAAGAGTTATTTCTGGAGGACTTCTCTTGTTGCTCAGATGTGGCCTCAGTCTCTCTAAGTCCAATTCTGCAGGTGAAATCATTGCCCTCTCCCCTACCTGGGACATGACATCCAGGGGTGAAAGACTCCATGGCAACGTGGGAGATGACTCCTAGTGGTAAATCCAGACTTGGCACCATGGGATCAAGAATTACATCCTAACTAAAAGAGGGAAAAGAAGTGTAATTACTAAAGTATCAGTGGCAGAGAGAGTTCAAATAGAGTTGAGAGGGTACTCTGGGGGTTGCTCTTACTCAAGCTTTAGGTAGACCTTGCTACCTATCATAACCTGCCAACCCCCAACCAGGACCATTCCAGCCAATCCTAAAGAACATCTAGGGCAATATATAAGATTCCACAAGGGTTCCAGGCGCTAGAGTCATTTTCCAGAAACCTACAACCTCCAGATGGTTCCCTGGTCCAGATAAGTCCTGAAACCTAGCCCAGCCTCTCCAGAACATCAGATAGTTCCATCTCCCTACCCCATATTAGTGACAGACTCTTCCAATAGTAAAAATTTAGAATTGCCATAGGCCAAACAACCCCAAAGAGAGGTATGGAAAGGTCAAGGGTGATGGTGGAATTATACATAGAAGATAGGATTTAACAAATGAATATGACTGCTGAATCATCAAATCGATATCTCTTTTAGTGTCCAGCATTTTAAAGCAGCTAGAAGTAAAAATCTAAAATTGTGAAATTGTCAAATTGCCAAAGTCTGAAATATGTTCTACGACTAATTGTGGTGTTGTGCTTTGAAATTTATAGCTTTTTTGTATATATGTCATTGTTCACAAAAAAAGAAGAAAAAAAGTCAATTGTGATGATAAAAAAGTATTTAAGCCCTCAAGGCTCCTATATTCTGGAGCAGCTAGAAGGAAAAATTTCAGAGGATTGTATGGTAACCCACGACAAACTCTGGGATCTGTCCTGTAACCACTTGTTGAAGAGTGCTTTGAAAACTATTGCTTTTTATTTCTTTGCTTTGTATATATGTTATACTATACAATAAAAAAGTTAAAAAAATAAAAGGTCACACCCACAATTGAGTGTGTCGCATATCTCTGTGGAGATAATCTAATCGAATGTTTCCACCTACAATATTGAATCAGGATTAAAACATGGCTTTTCTGGGGTAAAGAATATTTTCAAACCGGCATAACAGGATTTAACAAATGAGAATGACTGCTGAATTATTAGATTGATATTTCTTTTAGGTTCCTGTGTCTTGGAGCAGTTAGAAGGAAAAACCTAAAATTGTGGAACTATAACCCATTCCAAACTCTGAAATCTATTCTATAACTACTTGTTATAATGTACTACAAAATTTATTACTTTTTTGTATATATATTTTATTTAACAATAAAAAGTGTTAAAAAAAAAGAAAAGAAAGAACCAACTGTGCCATTTGAAGCCTCTGTAACTTTAAATAAGTTCCTTGTCTACTCAAAGCCTCAGGAGATGGGAACAATAGTCCTTGTGAGAATTAAATGAGATAAATTATATAAAGCACTTGATACATTGCTTGGCTCATAGTAACTGCTGAGTGAGTATCAGGGGTGGTAATGATGAAGATGATGATGATGGTAATGAGGACGATGACAACAACAAAACAGCTGCAGCTGTGTATATTGCATTTCATCTGCTGGTATTTACTATCAACTGGAAATCCAGTAGAGAAGAAGTCCTAGCTGACCACTAGAGGTAAATTAATTAGTGCAAATGTCCTCTAAATGGGTCCCAGGACAGCAGCAGCAGCAGCAGCAGCAGCAGCAGCAGCAGCAGCAGCAGCAGCACCCCAGAACTAGTTAGAATCACAGATTCTCAGGTCCCACCCTGAAAACTTCAAGTGTGGGCCCAGCAATGTGTATTTTAACAAGCCCTCCAGATGATTCAGATGCACGCTGAAATGCCAAATGACAGAATTAGTGAATGCTGTTTTAGCATCTTGCAAGATAGGAGTTCATTTTTCCACGCTTGCTCCAATGCAGGTGATGTACAATCAGTATAATTTCACTGCATAGGGTTAACAGCAAATATAAGGTGGCATCACAATTTATTCAAGTGCTAAAAAATGAACTAATTTTCTAAAACTTACCTGATTTTGCGCTGGAGTTCCCATTCTCTAAGGAAAGTCTCTTTCACGTAATTACTTCATCAATTCACGGTTCAAACTCCTATGGAGCTGTTTTTCCCTTCTCCCCCTAGCCCCTTTCTAAGAGGGCATTTGTGTGCAGGTAAGGGGAGAGGCGGCCTCCCACTTGCAGGGAGAGGCTCTGAGCACAAGCTCGGCCTCCTACCCCGTCAGGTGCAGGTCCTCCCACCAATGTAGCTCTGCTCTGCCGGGTGCTGGCTGCTCCCACCTGGTGTTTTGCTGCCTTGTCCTGGCACCTGCTGTCAGGTGCGGGGGTCCTCATCAGAGCCTCCCCCACTGTGGCCTCTTCACCCCAATCCTGCTGAGCCCTCCTTGGATGCAAGTGACTTGGGCAGCAGAGAAGAACCTCAAACCATGGAGGAGGCAAGTGGAGAAAAGCTTTTGATAAGAAATGGCAAAACGTCAACTTATTCCATGGCCAATCACAGTATTTTCTTTCCTTTCCCTCCCTCCTTTCCTTCCTTCCTCTCTCCCCCTCCTTTTTTTCTTTATTGAAAAGCCAAAAGGAAAGATATCTGTCTTGGAAATTGAGATATAATAAAGGCAGATAACACTGTAGGAGGCCTTGGTTGCTATGATTGCTTAAACATTCAGTTCAATATTCTTTCCAAGAACTCAAGGTCTACATTAGATGTCAAGACACATCAGGAATTAAATTTCTTTTCACTTAGATAAAACAAAAATTAAAGGTTCAGTAAATCTGGGCTTAATCTGAAACAAGATCTTTTCTAATGATCGCAGGCCATGGCCTCTTTCTGTTCACTGCCTTCTAGAATATATACTAGAAAATATATTGAAATGTTTCACTTCTTTAGCCCTTCTCATAGGCAATGCAGGCTCGTTGTTTAACTTTTCATTTTCTTAAGTCTCGCTTCTTCTCCACCGGAGTCGTAAACCACTCAAGGATGCTGATTATAATTATCAGGGTTGATAACAATTTGAGAGTAATTAATGATAATAATTACTGGGCACCAAACGTATTAAGGCAGTGTGGACCAGGTTATGCTACAGTAACAAACAACTTCAGACTCTCGGTGGATTAACACAACAAAACGTGTTTTCTGGCTCATTCCACATGTCCAACGTGATTACCAGGTGGCCTCAGTCCAACATAACGTCTCAGGGTCCGGGTTAACAGACCCTCCACCTGCACCCTCTCCGGTCTCCACAGAAAGTGACGCATTCTTTCTGCTCACATTTCATTGGCCAAAGCAAGTCACATGACCACGCAACTTTAAATTGGGTGGGTGAGGTGCATTCTTATCACACGGAGCAAGAGTACTAAGGGGACAGCACTGTGCTAGGTACCTGCCTCACGTTGCAGCTCCGTGGTTACAAATCCACGATGGAGGAACGGTATTCATCTCATTTTTTTCAGTATGGAAAACCAAGGTCACGCGATTCTTAGTGGACCAGGATTTGAATCTGCATTTGTTTGATTCCAGTGTCCCAGCTTATAGCCGTAAGACTATACTGCATCTTCAAGAACAGCGAGTTAATTTTTATTGATCTCCCTGACTATCAAGGCACAAAGTTCATTTTTTATGTGCTATCTAATTTAATTCGTACAATAAGTTTGTGAGGTGGCTTCAACTATTAGCTGTGCTGTGGTGAACCAGGGTTGAGAAGTTAAGATCTCACGGGAAAGATGACCCTTCTCTAACTCAAAGACTCTTCCCTCCTACCTGCTATACTGCAGCGTTTCTCAGAGCAAATGTCCTACAGGAAAGCACACGGGATGCTCATTTCGCTGCAGGTTCCCAGATCAGTCTGACCTACTGAATCAGCTTTCTGGGGAAGGGGTTCTTTTGGTATCCACAGCCCCTTTGTCACTCTCTTTCTGGTTATCCCCCTGCCCCTGGGGCAGCGCCCTGGTCCTGGTTGTGACTTGGTAAATCAAAGCTGCTTTATAACAAACAACAAAACCCCAGCCCACCAACACACCAAAGGAGGTGATCATTACTTTACCACTTTGCCAGCACTTAAAGAAAAGAGTAGAGAAATGACTACATTTGGCTCAGGCTCCTGGGGAAAAAAATCCCTGCCATTGCCACTTTTTTTATTCTTAAAAATAGCATATATACAAAAAAAGCAAAAAATTTCAAAGCACACCACAACAATTACTTGTAGAACAGATTTCAGAGACTTTTGGATTTTTCCTTTTAGTTGCTTTAAGACACTGGAGACTAAAAGAAATATGATTCAGCAATCATACTCATTTGTTAAACCCTACCTTCTCTGTATAAGTCCACCATCTCTTTTGATCTTTCTCCCAATCTGTAGGGTTATTTGGGCTCTGCCCATTCTAACTTTTTCATCTTGGAAGGGGCTGTCGATAATATGGGATAGGGAGATGGAACTAGTTGAGGTTCTGGAGAGGCTGGCCGTTCTGGGTTTCAGGACTTACTGGCCTAGAAACCCATCTGGAGGTTGTAGGTTTCTGGAAAATAATCCTGGTGCATGCAACTTTTGTAGAATCTCAGGTAAGACCTGGGGTGTTCTTTAGGGTTGGTAGGAATGGTTTTGGTTGGGGTTTGGCAAACCATGATAAGTAGCAATGTTAAGCTGAAGCTTGCATAAGAGTAGCCTGTAGAGTATCCTCTTGACTCTATTTGAACTCTCTCAGCCACTGATACCTTATTTGTTGCATTTATTTTCCCCCTTTTGGTCAGGATACCATTGACATTTCTAAAAGACTTAAGACAGTAAGGGAAGGGGAAAAATTGGATTTATTTCTTACTAAAATTAATTCCATATTTAACTCATAATTACAGAGCCCATTACTGACTTGAGGCAAAATGCAAACACATTTAGATTCTCTGAGTGTAGACACTGGGTCCCCTTTCTCCTCCATACCCTACATGAAGGCAGCTAGATTCTGATGAAATCAGAGTGAGCAGACCCACCATATACAGTTGTTCAGGTTGAGTACTGCACAATCCCGGGGCTGACATTCATATAGATTGCGATGTACATGTTGTGAGAAGAGGACACAGATGTGAGTCAAGGTCAAAGGGCCTGGTGTCTGAGCCAGACTCAGGCCTACACTTTTCTAGCTGAGTGCTTGTGTCTAACTCAACTTCTCTGCACCTTGAAATGTCATGATTTTATGAAGTGCATCATACTGAGATTTTATATTTAGTGACTACTTCTTATGTGCCAGGCTCTATTCTAAGTGCTTTAGGTCACCTAAACCTCTAAACCTTGTAATAACATTATGAATTAGGTACTATCGTCAGCCCTCTTTCATAGAGAAGGAAACAAGCACAGAGAGGTTAAATAATTTTACCAGCTGCTAAGTTGTAGAGGCAGGATTCAAACTCAGGTGATCGGGCTTCCAAGCTCAGTTCTCAGCCATCATCTGCAATCAACTCCATTCCGTGATACCAGAAGGCAGCAGTTATGAAAATGGGGCATGTAGGATGAACTGGTCCAATTTAATTTAGGCTGGCCAGACCATACTCGGTGGCAATGCTCAGCTCTGGGGGGAACCTACTTAAAAAGAGGCACAGACAAATTGTAGGTGATTCAGAGGTTGATCAGCACAGTAAGGGGGCTGAAGTCAAGTCATCAATAATAAATGCACCCTTATTAAGTGCCAGACTGTGTAAAATGCTTAACTTGAGTTGTTTTATTACGTCTTTACAACATTCCTATGAAGTGAGTCTGCCTATTATCCACATTTGATAGAGTAAGAAACTGAAGCACAGAGTTGGAACAATCTGCCCACAGAGCCAGGATGGAAACATTGGCAGTGTGAATCCAGTCTGTACTAGAAGTCAACACTTCTCCCAAGGGGGAACTTGTTAAAATGCAAATTCTGACTTAGTAGGTCTGGAGCTGGCATGAGATTCTATATTTCTAACATCTCCCAGGTGCTGCTGGTCCAGAGCGGTGTAGGGAGGCTTTCAACAATTCTGCTTACCATCCCCCAAAGTGAGTGGTGACAGGAAGAACCAACGGCATTTAGCCTGGAGGCAGCTCAGTGGGATTGAGTTGAAGAATGTCATGGCCATTCTCAACTATTTAAAGAACCTCCCTGTGGGAAGCAAATCAGCCTGACTTACAGAGCCTGAAGGGAAGGAATGATATAACTACATCTCTATTTCCAGTCCTGGCCTTTCCCTGAGCTCAGACTTCTCTATCTAGCTATAGATATAACACCAGCCACTTGGGCATTCCTCAGGCAGCTCAAGCTCCATGTGTCTGAATGTACCCATGACCTTTCCCCCGACTTCCCACCTCAGTCACCCCGCCTTAGGAGCAGGGCACCATTCCAGACCATATGCAGTCGCCCCAATAGCCAATCAGTCACCAAGTCCTGCCCATTTTGCCTTCCTTTTCTTTGAAATCTCCTCCCTCTGTTCACTGTGTTAGTTCCATCTCTGCATTTTCCCCCCAGACCATTATTATATCTTCTATGCTGGCCTCTTGGCCTCCAGTCTGGCCTCTCCACTCCCTTCTCTGCACTGTGGCTTCCAGAGTGCTCCTTCTGAGGCCCATATCTCACCACTCATCTCCTTGACTTAGGACTTTCCCATGGACAAAACCCATGTTCCTTAAACTGGCCAAGGCCCTTTGTGGGGGATGTCTGTGGACTTTTCTAGCCTCATTTCCTTCCATACCCTGCCCTGAACTTGTATCCTCTACTAATACCCAAGTGCCTAGAGTTTTCCTCAATACCCCACTGTTTCCTACCTCCAAACCTCATCCAGGCTGGTCCCAGCCCCTGGGAAGACCTTCACCTGCCAACCTTTACTCATTCTTCAAGACTCCGCTGAGCATTTGTTCTCTAGGAAGCCCTCAGCCACGCCTTTCCCAGGTTTCCAAACACCTAGCCTCACTATATGGTATTCAATATATTAGAACCTAATAGGTAAAGATTATCTGTGAATATGTCTGTCTCTCTCTGGGAAATACATGAGCCAATTATGTTTTATTCATAGATACATCTCTACCATCTTACACAAATATTTATGGCCATATGGTTGTTTGTGTCGAAGAAACTTGGAATTATCTTGGACTCCCCTTTCACTTTCACACTTTCAAACACCAAGTTCTATTGGTTCTGCCTTCAAAATTATGTCCAGGATTCCACTGCTTCTTATCCATTTGTTGTCTGGACAGCAGAAAGACCTCCCAAGTGATCTCTCTGCTCCCCTTGTCCCCCAACTCCACTCTACTCATACAGCAGTGAGGGTGGTGCTTTGAAAACTTCAATCATCTCACATCACTCCTCAGCTCAAAACCTCGCAGTGGCTTTGCATCACACCTCAAATGAAACTCGAAGTCCTTAGTAAGGCATGCAAAGGACTGCATCATCTACCTTTGCATTCTTCCTTGATCGCATTTCCCTATCTTTCTCTCCCATGCTCACCACTCACCAGCCACTGTGCCTCTGTGCCATTACTTGGATATGCCTGGCAGGTTCCTGCTTTGGGAGTTCACACTTGAGGCCCCTCTGACTGGAATGTTCTTCCCCTAAATATGCCCAAGTCTCCTGCTCTCATTAGTTAAGTTCTCTACTCAAAGGTCACCTCCCAGAGTGAACTTTCCCGATCATCTGTTTTAGTTTCCTTGGCTGCTAAGCAAAATACCATGCAATGGGTTGGCTTAAACAATGGGAATTTATTGACTCCCATTGACTCCCTAAGAAAAAGTGCAAATCAAGGCAATATCAAGGCGATGCTTTCTTCCTGAAGACTGTGGTGTTCTTGGGTTGGTTCCCAGTGACTCTTGGCCCTGGGCTCCTCTGTCACATGGCAGTGCACATGGTGGCCTCTCCTGGCCTCTTCCTTTTCTTCTGGGTTACCTTCCCCTTCAGCTTCTTGCTTCCTGTGGCTTTATCTCTTATAAAGGACTCCAGCAAGAGGTTTAAGATCCATCCTGATTGAATTGGGCCACACCTTAACCAAATAACCTCATCAAAAAGTCCTCCTTATGATGTGTTCACACCCACAAGAATGGATTAGGTTCAAAAACATGTTTTTCTGGGGTTCATAGCTTCAAACCACCACACCACCCTTTCTCAAATTGTGCCCCCTCACTCTCACTCCCCTTACCTTGCTTTATTTTCTTCGTAGTACCTAGTATTTAGTACTGTCTTTATATTATACATGTTTTCTTTTAATTACGTGTCTGCCTTACTAGAATCTAAGCTCCTCGGGAAGAAAGACTTTGTCTGTCTTGTTTGCTATTGTATCTCAGGACCCAGAACAATGCCTGGCCCATGGTGGGCATTCTGTGGAGACTTCCTAAATATCTCATGAACAGGACCAGTGAGTGGAAGCTCCAGGAAGATACTTTTCAGTTCATTATAAGGACAGACTTACAGTCAGAGGAGACTGAAGATGGAAAAGCCTAGCTCTGGGTGAGATAAAGCCCCTGTCATGGAGACATTTAATTCAACTATTCCATGAACATGTGTACAGGAAATTTAGAACAGCTTCAGCGGTCGGGGTGGCGCTGGATGAGACGGTCTCTAATAACCAATGATCAAGGATTCAACTGTATTTGGCTTCATGTAGCTGCACGTGACCCTCAGGAAACCCTGGTGGAAGCCCTTGAGCTTGGCTGAAGGAGACTGGATATCTAAGTTAACACAGTTAAGCATATTTCCGTCATAAAATTTATTTATTAAAGAACTGTGTGATTATTCAAAAAAATTGGGAAGAAGGAAAATAGAGTATACACATAGAGCTCCCACCAGAGACAATCACTGTTCATATTTTGGGGCATCTTCTTCCTGTCTTTTAAATGTACTTTTTGCTGTGGTTTTATATATTACAGTTATACGTTATGAAGTTGCATATTGGTTATCTATCGGTACGCACTAAAACTTGGTGCCTTGAAATGACAATAGTCATTTATGATCTGTGGGCTGGGAATTCGGTAGTAGATAGGCTGGGAGTTCTGGCTCTGGCTCTTTTTGGTGGGTACGGCGGGGCTGGGGCTGGGGCTGGGCTCCTCTCAAAGTCATCTTCACTCACAAGTTTTGGGCTTGGGCTTGTGTTCTAGTTTGCTAGCTGCGGGAATGCAACACACCAGAGACAGATTGGCTTTTAATAAAAGGGGATTTATTTTGTTAGTTCTTCAGAGGAAAGGCAGCTAACTTTCCACTGAGGCTCTTTCTTACGTGGAAGGCACAGGATGGTCTCTGCTGTTCTTCTCTCCAGGCCCTTGGGTTCCAACAACTTTCCCCGGGGTGACTTCTTTCTTCATCTCCAAAGGCCTGGGCTGAGCTGCAAGTGCTGAGATGAGGAATGCCGAGCTGCTTAGCCTGTGCTACGTTGCACTCTCTCATTTAAGCACCAGCCAATTAAGTCAAACATCACTCATTGCAGCAGACACGCCTCCTAGCCGACTGCAGATGTAATTAGCAACAAATGAGGTTCACGTACCATTGGCTTATGTCCGCAGCAACAAGACTAGGTATGCTCACCTGGCCAAGTTGACAACTGAATCTAACTAACACAGCTTGGAAGACTCAAGCAGCTGGGAGTCCTTGCGCAGCCTTCTTCAGCTTTTTGTGATCTGGCCCAATGATCTTACCAGCATGGGCTTCAGAGACTTGCTGGATAGCTGCATGGTGGCTTGGGAGTCTACAGCTGCTTGTTTGAAGAGAGGGAGAGCCAAGGCTGGGGTCTTTGATGCGCTAACCTCGGAAGTCACACAACATCACTTCTGCCACTTTTGTTAGCCATAGCAGTTAGTTATAAAGCTCCACCCAAGGTAAGAGGGTCTCTATATGTGTTATATGTGTGTGCGTGTGTATGCGTCTATGCGTATTTATTTATGGATGGATGTATATATACCCATTTTTGGAAACTCCAATGCACATCAAGTTATAATCACATAAAATGTTTATCCTCTTTTTTTAAAAAGGTACTATAATATAAACATCGTTTCTATCTATAAGTCCTTTTAAATGTTTTAATTGTCAAATAGTATTTATGTTTGACAAATTTATTTACATCACATTAAATGTAATGTATATTTAACCTAAAGATGGTTGACATTTTTATTTCTGTCCATGTTTATAAATATTTGTGGCTTTTAGCAACATTTTAAGATTTTTTTCAGATAAATTGCACATGCTTCTTGATAATTTTATTCTACAGTTTTTATTTGCTTGGCGGCTATTTCAAATTTGGTCTTTTTTTTTTTTTATCCCATTACATCTTCTAACTTGATTTTTATTTCATTTGTTATTTGGAAACTTTTGCTTAATAAAACTAACATGACACACATACTTTAATAATCAGCCACAGGCAACACAAGTCCTAGCTCTGTTCTTACTGTGCTTTTTATTTTTAAATACAATAATGACCAAGGCTCATTTTAAAAAGTTACCCACAGAATAACAAAAGAAGCCTCTTTATAATTCCCTAACAGAAATTCTGAGCCTATTTTGTTTTTGAGCTCGCAAATTTCCATCCCAAACTGGCAGTTTCACCAGGAACTGACAGTACTGTAACTAACAAATTGCCAATCCCTTGAAAGAACCATGAAGCCAATGAGCGTTCATCTTTTCTAATTGTTTCAGTCTCTATTTAAAGTTAATTTATCTCCGCATTCAAGTCAGATTTTTAAAAAAAACCTTTCATTAAGCAAGTTTTCCTGGGCCCTCAGCTTATGTTCCAGCTCCTTTTCCTGCTCTCTGAGGAGCTTTTCTCTTTCACCTTTTCTTCTTCTCTGTCAGTTGGGCAATGTTTTCCTTGCAGCACCTCTCTTGAGCCCCTATCTTTCGCTGCTCCTCTTTCTGTTTTAGCAGCTTCTTTTCCTTCTTAGCTGCCTCTTTCTTGGCCCACTCTGCTGCTCTGGTCTTCTCTCCATCGGAGAGGGCTTTATCTGACTGCAGGTTGGATTCTTTTATTGCCACCTGTGACTGCAGGAAGCACTTGAGCACCTTGTAGCCTTAACTCCTTTCCTGGCCACCAGCTTAAAGCTCTGTTCAACCTTTTTCTTTTGCTTCTGGGTAGAGATCATGCCCTCCAGGAACAGATAAAAATTCCTCTTGAAATACTTTTCATCAGGAGCTCTGAAAGCCTGACAATATTTGACATAGCCTTCTCCATTCTGCAGCAAGAAATACTATTTTTCTCTTTGGTGCCTATCCAAAAGTTCTTTGAAACTTTTGATTGCCATCCTTGATGGGATGCTCCATGAAGGAATGCATCCATGAAGACAGCTCCTCTTGGAGCCTAAATAGATATGCAGCAACTCCTGGAGCACATCTGTGGGGAACCCTGCTTTCTGGGCTGTCAACTCACTGTAGTGGTCGCCTGCCTTCTTCATGGCTGCTGAGTTCTCACATTGGGTCAGAGTTGTCCCCATGTTCTCCAGACAAGGCACTACTCCACTGTTGATGGCATTCATGAAGGTCTCCACTGGACTTTCCAACCAGTTCCCAGGGACAATGATTCCCACTCTCAGGGATGTGATCTTTGCATGGATTCAGGAATAAATTTTTTTTTTTGCTTGCACCTGGAAATTACAATTCTGCTGGTTTTCTGACACTTCCTCAATATGAACCAACAGATCTTTGTCATGTGTGGGCTGGTCAAAGAGAAGCACTCCTATTTTGGAAAGGAAATGCCTGATAAGCATGCTAGAAATTGGGATTTGGGATTTTAGAATTCCTGCCTGGAATCAGCTTCAAGGCATTCTTCAGACCCTCATCTTCTGTGATGGCATTCATCTATCTTCATCTCCAAGGTGAAATCCTGCACCATCCTTACAAAGTCTGAAAAGAAACTCACCCATTTTGTGGAATCATCTACTTCATCCGGTCTTAAGGAGGATTTTGCCCTGATTAGTTCTCTTGGTTCAGTTTCAAAGTGCAGTCTGGTGGTTGATGGGGCTCAAGCTGTTGCAGACAAATGTGCTGCTCAGAAGCACTGCCAGTTCAAAGATCCACGTGTCATTCTTAGGGCCAACCTTTTACGTATCTCTCAGGCCCTCGGTGTTAAAAGGACTTGGATGTGGTCAGGCTTGGATGGGTGAGGTAAACATATCTACAGATGCCCTTGGTTTCAGAACTCACTATGGGTCCCTGCATACCAGGGTCGGGAGGACAATTTCACAGCTCACCCCCTGCAATCTCCTTCTGCCTGTATCCAAATAATATTTTGCTCTAATTAAATTTTACTTGGTTTTGGATATCAGTTTGATTTCTGTTTTTTTCCTGTATACCTAATGGTGCAATGAACATATTTATTAAATATAAAGCTTTTCTCACTTTGTTTGAAGAATATTTGGGGGATGGAGAACTATGCCATGAAATTACTGGGTTAAAGGGTATGAACATTTAAAATAATAAGTTCTTTTCTTCTGAAAAGGATAAGAATGTTTTTTGAAGGTTCTTACTACATACTGACAAATGACTTTTCAAAAGCATTGTACCAATTTACACTCTTCCTACAAGCCATGCAAGTGCCTGCTTCCTCTAACCTTAGGAATTACCTTTACATATTTGCTAATTTGATACGCGAAAAGTTTTTTTTTCTTTGCATTTCTTGAATAAAAGTTTGTTTGCTTCTGTTCACCTGCAATACTGAAACATCCTTTACATGCTTTTTTTTTTTTTTTTTAACATGGGCGGGCACCGGGAATCGAACTCGGGTGTTCGGGCATGGCAGGCAAGCATTCTTACCTGCTGAGCCACTGTGGCCCGCCCCTTTACATGCTTTTTGTAATTGAAAGCATGAAGCGTTCACAAAAGTAGAAAGAATGATATAATAAACGCCCATGTACTGTCATTCAGCTTCAACAGCTCCCAATACATGACCAGTTTTCTTTCATCTCTGACCCACTTACTGCTCTCTTCCCTTAGATCATTTTTAAGAAAATCCAAGACATCATATTTTTCCAGTAAATATTTCATTATATATCGTTAAAAGATGTTTTTTTTAAAAACAGCCATTAAAACCAACATGAACCTAAAATATTCCTTAATATTAAATAGCAAGATATTCTTTAAAATAGAATATCTAGCAAATGTTCAACTTTCCCTGCTTATCCCATAAGAGTTTGTTTGTAATAGACAATCATTGGTTTATTGGAAATAGAATCTGAAAAAGGTCTACTAACGTCATTTTTCTGATATGTAATTTTAAGCCTCTTAATCTGTAGACTTCTTCTTCCTTTTGTTAGTTCTTGTGGTTTCATTTTTGAAGAAGCCAGGCCACTTGTCTTGTAGAATTTCCTAGATCCTGGATTTTGCTGAGTGTATCCTGCCACTGTTAATTTAACATCTTCCTCTGTCCCTTCTATTTTTCCATAAATTAGTACTTAGATCTAGACAATTGGTCTGATCAGGTCTGATTTTTGGCAAAAAGTAATTTATACATGGTGCTATGTATTTCCATTAGGAAGCACATCATATCTAATTGTCTCTTTTTTATGATAGCGATGGTTATCGATGATCATTGCCTGAAACTATTGTCTTCTAAGAGGAGTCGGCAAAATAGTGATTTTTAAAAATTTCTTTCATTCCTTCTTTATTAAATAGAATAACCATAAAAAGAAACTTCCCTTCATTGACTAGTTACTTATCTGAGATAAGTTTATATGGAAAAAGCAGGGTAAAGGCTTGATTCTTTTTTCCCTTCACCTACCACATTTCGGGATGAGTTGGTTACCTAGCATTTGCCAAAGGTGATCAATGAGGCTTTTTTCCTTAGTGACATTATGAACTCATGAATTTTTAAACATATTTGATGTTTTAATCCATTGCAGTTATTTTTCTTATTGATGCTTAAATTGTTCCATTCTTGACTAGCAGGAACCTCTTAAAGTTGACCCCTGGACCCTTTTGACATGGTATGATTGTCTTTGATCGATCTCTTGGTTCTGGCATAACAAGATGTTCCAGGGTCATCTATTTCCTGCTTTGGACATAGAATCAATCATTTGTCCCAGTAACCCTGATTTTAACAATTGGAAATGCCATTTTGAGTCCACACCTGTGGTACCAGAGTGCTCAGTATTACTGGGTTGGTTATAAAATATTCATATTTTTAAAGGTAAAATGCCAAGATATTTATGGGAGGTAAAAGGATTGTATAATAACAAAACTACAACTTCTAGCAAGGATAGAAAGCAGTCTTTTACTTACAGCAAGCTCACTCACTCATTCACACTTTCAGTGTTGTCAGTTTCATTTGACTTAACAAATATGTCTTGCGTTATCACTAAGGGCAGGTCACCATGTAAAGTGCTGGGGACCTAAAGATGAATAAGACATAGTACCTCTCCTCAATGTGTTTTCAATCCAGTGGATTCATACACATGTCGTTATTTTATTTGGGCTGCACGTTAATTACTTCAAAAATTGGTCTAACATTCATCAGACCCTTTGAATCCTGGTTTTGCCATTTTCTAAATGGTTTTAAATGAATTAATCCATGTAAAGCATTCAGCCCATTGCCCAGTTTAGGAAGGGCTCATGAAGTGTTAGTGTTTGCTGGTTAACTGCTTGTTTGCTCTTAGATACATCCCTCACCTTCTTTTGCTCTGCTCTTTATCTTAAGGAATTACATTTCTGGGGATCCCTCAATTCAGAGCTCCAAGGGAGGTTCAGCCATGGAAGGCTCTAGTGGAAGATTAGAAGACAAGACTTCAGAAGATGCCAGAGTATTTCTTCCCCTTCTTTCTGTATCCTGTGGAATCCCTATGACCCTGGCTCAGATCCCACTCTGGTTTCAGCTCCTGCGGGACCCTCCAGCCCTAGCAGCTTCCAGCTGTTTCTAATATCTGAGCTGCCTTATGGGCATCTGTTTGTTTTTCAGCAATACCATCACCTGTATCTCCCATTTCCTGTGTTAACCTCCTATTGGTCAAAAGACCTAGAGTGGTTCTTGTGCCCTGGCTGGATGAATTAGCTGCTAATATTAATATTTCATTAAACTCTTGCAACATCTCTATCAGATGGGTGCTATTATTGTCCTCACTCTATAGATGAGAAAACTCAGGCATGAGGAGATTAAGTAACACATCCCAGGTCCTGTACTGAGAACACGGTGCATCTAGGACATGAATCCAGGTGTACCTCTCCTCGGTTCTGATTCCTGATGTGCACCACTATTTGCCCACTCATTCTGTATTGGGAGGCCTCTTCTTAACTTTCATGGCCAGTTCCTAAGTTGCCTATAAAAGGGGTGTCCCTTGAATTCCTGCTGTGATTCCTCCAGCCTATTTCCTTACGAAGCTACTCTCCTTGGGAACTCATGAATGAATCAAATGTATGTGGTTTCTTTCTGCATTGCCAGTTTATTGATTTATTGATAATGTAGAAATTTTTACTCTTTAATGTACAGGCATATAATGGACAGCTGATTAAGTACAAAGTCTGTGGTTGTGTCTGTAAACACTGAGCATTGATTCTTGAAGGAATGTAATCCCACATGGTAAAGACTGTTTCTCTTGGATAGCTAGAGTCAACCAACAATGCCTTTTTTCTAAAAAGCCATCCTTATTAGTTCAAGGAATGCCATCATTATACAAAAGACACTCAAAATTTAGAACAACTGCCTTTGAGTGGGATGGAAAATGAGGAAAAGCTTTACAAAGTGGAAAATAACCATGGTTCTCCAGAGCCCAGTGTGAGACACGAAACATCAGATTAATCTCACACATGAAATTAAAAGTATTAAGAATTCCTATTGTCCCAGAAAGACATTAAACATAGGCATTGATGAAAGATTACTTTGGTTCAGAGAACTGGGGTTTGTTCTTACAACAGATATCACTGTTATTACTAAGACGATAATTTACCTTTTAAATCACGAATCCACTCTCAGGTTTTTCCAAATTTGGAGCAAGCTGATCATTCAGGACTTTTGAGAGCTTGTGTAACTTTGCTGAGTCTGATTGAGCCAGCTATAAAACAGGACTCCTGGTTTTGTGCTGTGCTGCTGTGCTGCCTTGCTGCCCTCCAGTCATTGAAAATCATCTCAGCCCAGAGCCTTGTGTGATTGGATTGAAGATGGTTTACATTCTTCCCAGATCGGTGTTTCTACTGTAAACAATACTGGGATGAAGCTTTTAAAGGGGGATTTTTGAAATGGGATCCAGTTTCACTATATGCCACCCAATGTCAGAGGAAAGATACCGCACCCCTGTGTCACACACCCCCTGTTCTCTGCCCCAGGAAGCAAGTGATTCCTCTCTTTATGTTATTTTTTTTTCCTCCTGTTCCTCAATTCAAAGCATCCACCTTCCACAATTACCCTGAAGCTGATTGGGTTCAAGGCCACATATTTGCAGTAAGTTTAGAAAAACTATTCAATAGTTTTAGCTTTAGCATTTATTCCTGATCACTACTCAGGAGTGCAAGACAGTGTAGTTAATTGATGTTCATTTACTCCAGAAAGAGCTCACCTGAGAAGTCTATGGAATCTTTTCGTGGGGGGAATTTCAAGGGACCAAAGCAAAACCAGTTCAAGCCCAAGATGAATCTCATTAAATTCCAAGCTGGCCAAACTGGAATCACAAGACAGGGTTTGGTGTGCAAACCCATGCTTGAATGAGATATCAGAGGCAGTCTCACTGGATTGACCTTTCAGATTCTCTGCCTCCTTATCAATAATGCAAACAGCAGCCCTCCAGTTTAGAGCAGGCACAGAGCAGAAAACAAGTAGGGATCGGAATATATCTATGACCACTTGCTGTTCCAGAGAATACAAGTATGAAGGAGGAGGCCAACATGTGTTCCAGAAAGCAGACTGCAGGCGAACACCTTTACCAAGGGCTCCATGGTTAGTGAGGAACAAAAAGAAATGGTTAGCCCATTTGCACATTTCACAGTGTGACACCATGTCAGTTTTAGCAGTAGGCAGAGACTTTTTCCAGCTATGATCATCAAATTCCGATGAGAAGGGTCTCCAGGCTCCCAGAGCTATTACACACAGGGACCAGAGTTTATAAGGTAGTTGTGAGAACAAGACTTCACTGTCAGTGACAGTTAATAACTGTAAATGTCCTCTCAAAGGACTGATGCAGAATGAACTAGAATCTTCTAGTCCCATTTCCAAATACCCAGCTGATGGAATCTGATTGAGTCAGCATGAATCACATATTCACACTTGGTTTAGTCAACTTTGGGAGGGGTGGTAGAGACCTTGGAGAACAAACATGGCTTCCTGGAGCCCATTCTTGTAAGGCAGGTGGCTGACCGAGGGCCTCATGAGTTGGGCAAATCCTCCAAATAGTGCATACTATGTCTTGCAAAGAAAGAAGATCTGGGTGGTGATTCCTGTTGTTAGAATAGAATGTTGCCATTTCTATATTACACCCTCCTTTAAAAAGTTCTCCACTTTCTGGTTTAATTGTACTTCCAGAAGTCAGGACACCTACTATTAGATGAACACATTGCTAAGGACCCCAGATCCCAGATCCCAGTTTTTAAATTCTGCAACATGCCTGTACCTTTTTCTGCATCCACCACTAGGTTCAATATCAGTTTGAGCCACCAAGATGAAGACAGAATTAGTTGAATCACCAAACTATAATGCGTAGTTGCCAAGACATGTAGATATTTTTCAACCTCTCGTCCTTTGTTCTCGCAACCCTCCCAGACTGGAGTAGATTTAAATATTCCAGCTATTGAAATCATATTCATTAGTCCTTACCCACAGTTTAACCATCAATTCCTCCTTGAAATCTCCCATGGTGCCCCACCTCCACCCCCATACCACTTTAGGGTTGCCAAATGTTGCATAGCACATACTTATATTACAATTTTCCCCACTGTTTTTCTGAAAATCAAATTTGACCTATTACCCTGCATTTTTATCTGGCAACCCTACCCCAGTTGGATTTAGGTATAACCTGTTCTTACCCCCCAAAACTTTGCCTGCACTCTTTTTTCCACATTTTTAAAATTCTGCCATGGATTAGTTGGTTATTCCTATTTTCTTCTCTCTCACTAAATTGAGTGCAGTAATGTTTCTTATTTATCTTTGTATTTTCCACACCATCTAGGCGAATGTCCTATACACAATAGGAATTAATAACTGCTCAAGGCAATGAATGAAGAATTTGTTGAACAAAGGCGATATGTGAACCAAAGTTCAAACTCTACTCCTAAATAATAACAAACTAGTCTTTTGTTTGAGCAATTATATGCCAACCACTACACTGTGTTTTATATTCAAGAAAAATGTCATGCTGCAACCTTATGAAGTAGATGGTATAACCCCCACTTCACAGATGAAAATACTGAGGATCAGAGAGATTAACAAAATATGCCCCAAGTCCCAAAGCTAGTAATTGGCAGACCCAGGATTGTAACTTCAGGTCTCCCTTTCTCCAAAATCTTATCCACATTCATACTGAAGGAAGACTGACCAGATCTCTGTATTAGAATACTGAGAGGCACTGGAGACAGAGGTTCTAGCAGAGCATCCAGCGCCCAGGCTTGGCAGTGAAAAACGAAGGGGCTGTGCCCAGCGGTGGCAGCAGTGGGGTCTATGGTAGACTGGATAATTGTCTCCACTCTCCACTCTTCACTCTCTCCTGGTAATTGAAACCGTGTCCTTTGCCAAGTGACTTTGCAATGCCTTCACTGACTGAAGGGAGAGTCTACATTCCAGGTCCACTGACCTTGGGCTTGGCAGTACGACTTGCTTTCACTCATGAAAGGTAGATGGAAGGCCAACGCTGCAGTTCTAGGAAGAGGCTTTAGGAGTATGGCAAAAGTTCATTAGCTCCCTTGAGCCTCTGCCCTCACCACAAGAAGAGTATGTTCCGTATAGCTGTTGCTTTCTCTGTCTGGGGTCTATAAAGAAGGCACTTGGAATAGACCTGAACCTGAACCAGACCCTGGAGTCTGGACTTGCTCAACTAAACTCAGCTGACGCTGGCCAAGATTAGCCAAATCACAATTGACCTGTGACTCTGGAGCATAATATAAACTGTTTGTTGTAAACACTGATATTGGAGACCCTTTTGTTATAGAGCATTCTCACAGAAGGAAACTGACTGATACAGCATACCTCCTGCTGTTTATCTGAGCTATGATTTGGGCAGGGCTGATATTTAGCAAGTAAGCCCAGATAGCAGTAAAGATGAACTGCCACTATTCTGACTAATTGGAGCCTGTGCCATATAGTTACCAGATATTTGACAATCACCCCTAGGTTTGTTTGCCCCTGGTGATGTGGCTACAAAGTCTGGTTCTGTGGTTTTTCTGGAGATTCTGTGACCTATCCAATATTCTTGAATAAGTTAATTTTCTGTGGAAAAGGAGAGTGAGTATATTTCAGTTGTTTGCAACTTAAAATCTGATTAAAAGAGAGTCGGCAGAGGTGATATGCCAAGGTCAGGGCCACAGAGGGGGGTCTATCCTCTCCCTCAGTGACCACAATACATTTTCAAATTTTCTTATTAAAGGCATTTTGGCAATTTCTATCTTTGGGCTTCGGAGGAAAATGTAAACTAGCTAAGAGCTCTGAGTCTATATTTTACAAATTGGGGACAAGTACTTAAGACTGATTATATTTTTTCTTTTGGTGCTGCTGGGACTGATTTTTTTTTTTTTTAGTTCAGTGGGAAAAAATCTTGGCCATGGTTCAAGAGACTTGGGCTTCAGTTCCATTTGTACCTGCAAGCTGTGTGACCTTGAGGGAGTCATTTTACTTTGTTGGGCCTTATTTTTCCTCTAGGTAGAACATAAGACACTAACATCTCCTTTTATGATATTGGTCAGGAAAAAAAGAAAGGATATGAAGATGCCATGGAAATCCACATGATCTAAATCAATGCAGATGTGTGGCATGCATCTCTGGTTTATTTGAGGTATGGCATTAACTGTGTTCAAATGCAGATACAAGCATGCATGATACTGTGGAAGGAAATGTCAGAAATGTTAGTTATGCTTTTCTCTGCGCTGTGAGATTTTAGGTGATGTAAATATTCTTTTTTAAAATGCCCCTGAATTTTCCACATTTTTTCCAATGAGCATGTATTGCTTTTATAATGAGAAGACTATTTATTAAAAGAAAGACAAGTTACACAGGTACTATGTAGTACTTATCATATGAAGTGATTTTGAAAGCACTTTGGCTCAAAGTGGGACCTCTTTTCAAGTAAAAATGAGTAAAAGGAAAGGCAGGGGAACTGAAGAGAGGAAACAAGACATGGTAGGAAGACCATGCCTCCCTCACTGCCCTCAGGGTGGGGCCAAGGAGAGGGCTGAGGTATAGGGGTCCTTCTAAGCCTAGCATTCCATTGTGATGTGACACTTTGATACACAGAATCATTCATCACCACATTAAGCCATGACAACCAAACACTCAGGAAGTCCTGGAGAAACCTGACTCCGGGCATAGCCCATGGGCAATTGTCCTTTTTGCCCCTCAGCACCGGGGCAATAAAGGATCCAATTACACCCCCCATACCTCCCGCAGGAAATCCTCAGGAAATAATCAGACATAAGGGCCCAGAGAAGAGGGGCCAGACATTCTGAGCACCAGGATTTTTGAGATGGCTGCAGCAAGCAATTTTTTCCCACATAAATGCAAGGATTAAGAAGATGAGGGAAATTGAGGCAATAGGACAAGAATGGGCATGGAAGCCCCAGTGTTTGTTTAGGCTGTCTGCCACCTCCTCCCCATCCTCACAATTTCACCCTCACGAGACTCTGGTCCTGCTTCTTCCCCCATCTCCCCAGATCAGTTACAATCATGTTACTTCTCTAGCCTAAAGAAGGCACTCTCCTCCCCTCCCTCAATGTATGTGTCTCAGAACGTTGTTGGAAACGTTTATGGAGCATCCAGCGTGTTCCAGGCAGAGGACAGTGTGCCAGACCTCAAAACCACAGTACAGTGGGGAAGACAAGCAGGCATACAGGTACTTCTATTAACGACAGGCTGGTTCTCTCAGAAGGGAGATTTAATAGTGATGGCTGGTGATATTTACTGAGGGTTCAACATGTACCGGGCAGCATGCTGGCTAGCTGTGGGCTAGCTCATCTAAGTCTCACATCTACACTCTGAGGTAGGGACCATTATTGTCCCCATTTAACAGATGGGAAAACTACAGTTTGGGGAGTTGAAGTAACTCACCAAGGTCCAAGATCACACAGCTGATCAGCAGTTGCGTGAATTGAAGTGGTCTGCCTCCAAGTTGACGTACTTAATCCCTCTGCTGTACAGTACAGAGGAGGAGAAGTCCTTTATGCCTGGGGGAGACCAGAGAACGCTCCATGGAGGACCCACCTGAGCTGGGTCTTGAAGGATGGGTAAGAATTTGCCCGAGGACAAGGGAGCAGGAAGGGCATTCCAGGTAAGAGAGCAGAAAGTGTGAAGCAAGGGTAGACAAACAGCTTGGCCTCTTCTGGAAATGCCAAAATCTTTTGGTACAGCTGGAAGGTAGGGGGTCAGCAGGGGAAGGCTGTGAAATATGAGGAACCCGTTGAGACCTTTGGCTCAGCCATTCCTGCACCTGGTGGCTTCTCCTTGGAATCAATCACTGACATGTGGAGATGCCAGCATGCAGGGTCTGAGCCAGCAGTGGCCTCCAGGGCCCAATGCGTCCAGCCCAGCTGGGCTCCTTTTCAGGGAGCTGAGTTGGATCTTCTCCAAGATTCTCCTTGGTGGACCTGAAAGCAGCTTGTCTGAGTGCCATATATAGCAGCCAGGTTGGAATGAGAGAGGGAGAAGTTCTGGCAAGGAAACACAGCAGAAGTCTTTGATCCAAAATGCATGGTGGTCAAGCCTGCCTGCTTGGCCAACAGAATCCGGGAACTGATGCCCAGCTCCTTCATTTCCTGACTGTGTGACCTTGCCACACCATATACCTACTCTGTCTCTCAGGTGTGTCGTCCATAAATTTGGGCACAATCAATCACAGGCTCTCTGTGAAGATTAAATGGAACAAGTCAAATCGATTACTTAACACAGTGCCTTGCACACATTAAACAGCTAATAGGGGTCTTCACTATGAGCAGTTGTGACTACTTATTCACCACTCATTCAGCAAGTTTATTGAGTGTTTCCTTATGCCAGACACTGCTGCATGTGTTGAAGATACAGCAGTGAAAAGCAAAACAAAACAAAGCAGAAATAATGTGCCTGCTCTCATGGGACTTATATTCTGACTGGAGGAGAAAGGCAATACACTGCTAAGCAAATGAATTTATAGTATGTTAGGAGCCAGAAGACCCATGAGGAATGGGGGTTTCCAGGAAGAGGGTGGAGTAGGCTAGGCTGAGTTCACCCTGTTCCAAGGAAAAGCTAGAAAAGTGACAGAAAAATGACCAGGACAGCTGTTCCAGGGTGCAAATGACCTGAGAAGGTCTTCTACACTATGCAGGGAGGTCCTGGATGAGAAAGATGAATTCAGACACAGAGAATGGGATGAGTGACTCCATCAGGACTCCCTTGGGGACAGAAAGCTGTGCCAGGAAAGTGTGGCTCCCACAGCTAGCTTGAGAGATCAGCGCCCTCAGTTCTGCAGCCTGGAGCTCCCTTGGGGAGCTCCTGGAAGCCACTAAACTTGCTCATAGAGACTGTCCAGCTACTGCACAGAGCCTACTGCTCCCCTTTCCATACAGAGGTCTGGAGCCCTCAGGAGTGCATGGACAGGGAAGCAGGGATGAGGAAGCAAGCCAAGCTGCACCCCTTGACTACCACACACACTGCTACTCCCCCACAACCCACACAGGCACACAACTGCACCCAGCCTCCCAACCCCCAAGCCCTGCCTCCCACTGCACCCTGCCCCCACATCCCCCATGCTGCCCCTGCAAATCCATACCCTGCAACCCACACCCTTAGGCACCCACGTAGCAACCCTCCCCAGCC
>PVIY010005381.1:0-31999 GCA_004026745.1 Myrmecophaga tridactyla | reverse complement strand
GTCATTCTGAACAGGAGCCTAGTGGCCACCTATTCCCATTGAGTGCACAAGCACTCTCTACTGAAATGCCCACTACCCTCCACCTCAGTGCTGGAGTTGAATGGCTTTCAGCACATACTGGGGCCATTGGACCTTGCTGGAGTTGCACTAAGTCTCCATCCAGCTTATTTGGCTGCTGTAGTCCAGGAGAGGCAGGCCTGAGGAGACGAGGAGACCCCAAAGCACCATCTGCTGGAAAGAAGCATAAATTGCAGTCCAGTCTGGTAAACTGACAATCTGTCTAGCTTCAAACAGATCTTCAAGTAGAATTGCATCCCTTGCATGAGGCCCAGGCTTTGATTTGGTGGGGAAATACCAATGAACTAAGTATAAAAGGAGATTTTCAATGCAAATCCAAGCAAATACAAAACCTTTGATGATGGAGGGAAATCAACTTCCAAAGTAATCCTAACAAGATGATTAAATGCCTTGAAGTCAACAGAAAATCACAGAGCATATGAAGATCCAGAAGGATATAGCCAGCCAAAGGACCAAATTACAACACTGGAGGAGACACAGAGTTTGGAACAACTAATCAAAGATGTTCATCAACTTTCCTAAATAAATTCAGTGGGTTGGCTAATGACATAAAGGATATCAAGAAGACACTAGAATAGCATAAAGGAGAATTTGAAAGAATAAGTAGTAAAATAGCAGATATCACAGAGATGAAAGATACTGTAGACAAAATAAAAAATATACTAGACATACAACAGCAGACTTGGAAAGGCAGAAGAAAGAATAAGTGAGCTAGAGGACAAGACAATTGAATTTAAATGTACAAAAAACACATGGAGGGTGCAAGCGTAGTTCAGTGGTAGAATTCTCATCTGCCATGTGGGAGACCTGAGTTCAATTCCTGGTCCATGCATTCCCCCCCCCCAAAAAAAAAACAAAAAAAACCCAAAACAAACAAAAAAAATTCAACAAATGGTGCTGCAATAATGGGATACTCATGTAGAAAAATAATGAAATGTGAACCCACCACACAGCATACAAAAAAAGAAAGAAAACATGGTAAAAAAGATAGAAAAATTTTAACTGGATGTCAGAGAAATGATGGACAATATGAAGCATATAAATATAAGAATCGCTGGTGTCTTAGAATGAGAGGAGAAGAGTAAAGGGTTAGGAAAATTAGTTGAGGAGATAATGGGAGAAAACTTTCCAATTCGTATAAAAGACACAAATATGCAAATCAAAGAAGCCCAAGAACCGCAAATAAAATAAATCCAAATAGGCCTATTCCAAGATGCAAACTAATTAGTCTGTCAAATGTTGAAGAAATGCAGAAAATACCGAAAGCAGCAAGAGAAAAATGACTCAACACATAGAGGGGAAGCCACATAATCCTGAGTTTGGACTATTTAACAAGCACCATGGAGGCGAGAAGGCAGTGGTATGATATATTTAAGATCCTGAAAAAGAAGACTCATCTTAGGCACAAGGATGCAAATAGATTGAAAGTGAAAGGATGGAAAGAGATGTTCCATGCAAGTTGCAACCAAATGAAAGGAGGAGTAGCTATACTAATATCAGACAAAAGATGTCATAAGAGACAAAGGACACTATATATTAATAAAAAGGACAATTCTTCAAGAAGAAATAATGATCATAAATGTTTAGGCTCCCAACTCAAGGAGTTCCAAAGTACATGATACAGACATTGGCAAAACTGAAGGGAGCAATAAACGTTTCAACAGTAGTAGTGGGAGACTTCACTACACAACTCTGTAGAGGCACAGATAGAACAACCAGATAGAGGATCAAGAGGAAATAGAGAACTTAAACAATTTGATAAATCAATTAGACCTAACAGACAAATAAAGATCATTATACCTCCAAAACACCAGGATGTACATTCTTCTCTAGAGCTCATGGAACATTCTCCAGGATAGATCATTTTGTGCTGGGGCACAAAATGGATCTTTTTTGGGGGGGGTTGATGGTCTGGGACTCAAACCTGGGTCTTCCACATGAAAGGTGAGCATTCTACCACTGAACCACCCATGGACCCTCAAAATGGGTCTTTATAAATTTAAAAGATTGAAATTATTGAAAGCACTTTCTCTGATGACAATGGAATGAAGCTGGAAATCAATAATCACCAAAGAATGAGAATTTCACAGACATGTGGAGATTAAATAATATACTCTTAAACAACCAATAGGTCAAAGAATAAATTGCTAGAGAAATCAATAAAATCTGGAGATGAATGAAAATGAGACTACAACTACCAGAATTTAAGGGATAGGGCAAAGGCAGTGGTGAGAGGGAAATTTATTGCCCTAAATGCCTATATTGAAAAAGAGGAAAGAGTAAAAATTGAGAGCTTAACTGTTCACCTGGAGGAATTAGAGAAAGAATGGCAAACTAACCTTAAAGCAAATAGAAGAATAGAAATAACAAAGATTAAAGCAGAATTAAAGAAATGGGAAACCAAAGGGGAAAAAAGCGGAAAAAATCAATAAAACAAAAAGTTGGTGCTTTGGGAAAGTCAATAAAATTGATGGACCCCTAGTTAGGCTGACAAAGAAAAAAAGAGAGAATATGAAAATAAACAAAATCAAAATGAGAGGAAAGTCATTACTATGGATGCTGAAGAACAAAAAAATCATGAGGATACTATGAACAACTATACAGCAACCTAGGTAAAATGAACAACTTAGAGAAAATGGACAAATTCCTAGAAACACATGAACATGCTATACTTACTCAAGAAGAAATAGAGGATCTCAGTGAACCAATCATAAATAAAGACATTTAATTGGCTATTAAAAATCATCCAACAAAGAAAAGCCCAGGCAACAGATGGCTTCACAGGGGAATTTTATCAAACATTCCAAAAAGCATTAACACCAATCCTACTTAAATTCTTTAAAAAGATTGAGGAAAAAGGAGCACTACCTAGCTCATTTTATGATGCTAACATCACTCTAATGCAAATCTGGATAAAGGTACTGTAAGAAAGGAAAACTACAGGCCAATCTCCCTAATGAATATAGATGCAAAAATTCTCAATAAAATACTAGAAAGTCGAATCCAATGACACATTAAAAGAATTATACACCACAACCACCTGGAGTTTATACCAGGAATGCAAGAATGGTTCAACACAAGAAAATGTAATACAGCACATTAACACATGGAAAAAGAAAAATCACATGATCATCTCGATTGATGCTATGAAATCATTAGACAAAATTCAGCATCATTTTCTGATAAAAAACACTTCAATAGGTAGGAGTCACAGGAAACTTCTTCAATATGATAAACAGCATATATGAAAAACCCATAACCAACATCATGCTCAATGGTGACAGACTGAAAGCTTTCCCCCTAAGACTGGGAATGAGTCAAGGATGCACTCCGTCACCACTACTATTCAACATTGTACTAGAAGTTCTAGATAGAGTAATCAGGCAGGAAAAGGAAATAAAAGGCATCCAAATTGGAAAGAAAGAAGAAAACTTTCATTATTTGCAGATGACATATACAATATTTGGAAAATCCTGAGAAATAATGACAAAGCTTCTTGAGGTATATAAACAAATTCAGCAAAGTGGTGGGATAAAAGATTAATGTACAAAAAGTCAATAATGTTTCCATACACAAGCAATGACCTAACTGAAGAGAATATTAAGGAAGAAATTCCATTCAAAATAGCAAATAAAAGAATCAAATATCTAGGAATAAACTTAACCAGGAATGAAAAGGACCTGAACACAGAAAACTACATAACGTTGCTAAAAGAAATCAAAGAAGATTTAGATAGGTGGAAAGACATTTGCTGCTCATGGGTAGGAAAGTTAAATGTAGTTAAGATGACAATTCTACCTGAATTGATCTACAGATTCAATGCAATACCAATCAAAAGTCCAACAACCTACTTGGAAGACTTGGAAAACCTAGTTACCAAATTCATCTGGAAAAGGAATGTAAATCTCTCAGGCAACGTGACACAGAAATCCCAGGATAAGCTGGGACCTGGCAACAAAAGATTGAGACAGCCCTCTTTACCAAAAGAGAAAAGAGAGAAATGAGACAAAATTATGTTTCAGTGGCTGAGAGATTAAACTGAATCAAGACATTATCCTGGAGATTATTCTTATGCATTATATAGATGTCCCTTTTTAGTTTATGGTGTATTGGAGTGGCTAGAGGGAAGTACCTGAAACTGTTGATCTGTGTTCCAGTAGTCAAGATTCTTGAAGATGATTGTATAAAGACATAACATTTACAATGTGACTGGGTGATTGTGAAAACCTTGTGTCTAGCCTGAGTATATATATGATCCTTATATCCAAGGATGAGCAAAATATATGGGAATAAATACATGAACAATGGGGGGACAAAGAGTAAAATAAATTGGGTAGAGGGAAATACTGGTGGTCCATAAGAGGAGGGATAAGGTATATGGTATGTATGAGATTTTTCTTTCTTTTTCTGAAACGATGCAAATATTCAAAAAATGATCATGGTGATGAGTACTCAACTATGTGATGATATTGTGAGCCATTGATTGTACACCATGCATATAATGTATGTGTGTGAAGAGTTCTCAGTAAAAAAAAAATCATTTGGAAGGGAAAGAGACCTTGCATAGCTAAAAAATACCCTAACAAAGAGGAACAAAATGGAAAAATTAACACTTCCTGATTTTAAAGCTTATTATAAAGCCATAGTAGTCAAAACAGCATGGTACTGGCACAAAGATAGAAATATTGACCAATGGAATCAAATTGAGGTTCAGAAATAGATCACCAAGTTATTAGTCAACTGATCTTTGACAAGGTCCTCAAATCCACTGAATTTGGACAGAATAGTCTTTTCAATAAGTTAGAGGGGGAGAACTGGATATCTATAGCCAAAAGAATGAAAAAGGACGCTTACCTTACACCCTATAGAAAAATTAGCTCAAAGCCAATTGATGACCTAAATATAAAATCCAGTATCATAAACCTCCTCGGATATGGAGGGAAGCATCCTGAAGACCTAGTAATAGGAATTTGCTTCCTAAACTTACACCCAATGCATGAGCAATGAAAGAAAAAAATGGATAAATGGGAACTCCTCAAAATAAAATATTTTGATCCTCAAAAGACTTTATCAAAAAGGTGAGGAGACAGCTAACTCAATGGTAGAAAACATTTGGAAATCACATATTGGATAAAGGTTTGATATCCTGTAAACCTAAAGAACTTATACAACTCAACAACAACAAAAAAAAACAACCCCAAAATAAAATGGGCCAAAGATATGAATGGACATTTTTCCAAAAAAGCAAATACAGATAGCTAGAAAGCACATGAAAAGATGTTCATTTTAACTGATTATAAAGAAATGGAGATCAAGACTACAATGAGATACCATCTCACACCTCTAAGAATGGTTGCTATTAAACGAATAGGAAACTACAAATGCTGGAGAAGATGTGGAGAAATTGGAACATTTACAGACTGCTGGTGGGAATGTATAATGGTACAGCTGCTATGGAAGAAAGTTTGGCAGTTCTTTAGAAAACTAAATATTGAGTTGCCCTATGGCCTGACAATATCAGTACTCAGTATATACCCAGAAGAGCTGAAAGCAGTGACACAAACAGATATTTGCACACCAATGTTCATAGCAGCATTATTTACAATTGCCAAAAGATGGAAACAATCCATGTGCCCATCGATGGATGAATGGATAAACAAAATGTTGTATATACACACAATGGAATATTATGCAGCAGTAAGATGAAATGAGGTCCTGAAGCATATGACAACATGGATGGACCTTGAGGACATAATGCTGAGTGAAATAAGCTAGACACAAAAGATAGAAACTATATGAATTCACTTTTTTGACCTTGGTAAGGATTAACTCAGAGGCTTATAATATAGAATATAGGGGACCTAGAGTTACACTGAATCTAGAAATGGGTGAACACTTAGTTAATGAGGTTGAACTTAAATGTAAGGGACTGGATAGAAGTGAAGGCATTTCATTAGTGGGTATATGAGTATTGAAGGTAAATATGATTGAAAGTATTGTACAGAACCATGTCGCCCACTTATCAGCACTACAAATATAAGTAAGTTCTTGCATGAAGTACTTCAAAGTGTGAATCTTGTACAAATAGACAAGTATAGGGAGAAAACTACTGTTACATGCTATGTCCTGTGTTTAACAGGAAGACATCAACAGAACCACAGCAATACCAGGGGTAAATAATTAGGGGAGAAGAACAAGAGTTAAGGGGAGATTTGGATTTTCTATTTGGTGAGGGAGTGTTTATTGGTTATATTTCTCTTGGGAGCAATGAAAATTGTCTAAAATTTAGAGTGTTGACGACTATACACAACTAAATGAGGATAATGTCAGACATGGATTGTTACTTTGGGCATTATCAATGATGCCCAATGGGTGGAGGTGCTGAAGGATACATTTACTGTGAAGTAGAATGGCAAATTGTGGTATATACATATGATTGAATATTGTGCCACTACAGAAAGGAATAAAGTTGTGAGGCATGCAACATTATGAATGAACCTGGGGGACATTATGTGATGTAAAATAAGAGAGAAAAAAAAGAGCAAATGTTGTACGGTCTCTTTTAGAAAATACTTATATGAAAATTGGGGCCTAGACTGTAAGCTCTTATAGCTGTCACATTTAGTCTGGGGCTATTGTTATTTCTTGATTTTGAGATGCTGTGCTATATATATATATATATATATATATATATATATATATATATATGTACACTTGTATTTCCTTCGAACTTTGGGTACCTGTGTGACATCAAAGATTCAGAGTAGGAGTTCTTCAGGTCTGAAAATCAGCATTGCTACAGAGAACAACTGTTAAAGAAACCAAAAAAGAGATCAGCCTTCAATTAGAGATAAGAATGAAAGTGATTGGGTCAGGATTAAGGTAAATCAGAATACAAGGGTATGAAGGAAATTGTCTATATTTTAGAACTTCATCAACTGTATGAGATCAAAGGAAGAGAGTTTTATTTTGTCCAAAACCCATATTTTTTGTAGCTCATAATCTAACTCAATCTCTATGCATAACTCATTTAAACAAACATAACACACAGAGCCCAGAACTAGAATGAGGACTTGTAATTCTATATAGCTTAATGTAATACCCAGATACATCCCAGAGTATGTTGAGCAGTTAATTAAAAACTATTGGCAAAGTCCCTTGAAGGATGGAAGAAAAATACCACCAGAGAGAGCCCTGATACTATCTCAAACATTAGAGACATCCAAATCAATAGGCAAAGCCCTTGATCTTTTTTTATTGATAAAACAACATACAAACATGCAAACATTCTTGACATACAAACATTCCATACATGGTGTAAAATCAATGGTTCACAATATCATCACATAGTTGTGTATTCATCACCATGATCATTTTTTAGAATATTTGCATCATTCCAGAAAAATAAAAAAGAAAAATTTCATATATACCATGCCCCTTACCCCTCCATCTCATTGACCACAAGTATTCCTATCTACTCAATTTATTTTAGCCTTTATTCACCCTATTATTTGTTAATTTTTCATCCATATTTTTCACTCTTCTGTCCATACTGTAGATAAAAGGAGCATCAGACACAAGATTTTCACAATCACACAGCCACATTGTAAAAGCTGTATCATTATACAATCATCTTTAAGAAACAAGGCTACTGGAACACAGTTCTACAGTTTCAGGTACTTCCCTCTAGCCACCCCAATACACCATAAACTAAAAAGGGGCTAGCTATATAATGCATAAAAATAACCTCCAGGATAACCTCTCGACTCTGTTTGAAATTTCTTAGTCACTGACATTTTATTTAGTCTCATTTCTCTCTTCCCCCTTTTGTCAAGAAGGTTTCCTCAATCCTTTGATGTTGGGTCCTGGCTCATCCCAGGATTTCTGTCCCACCTTGCCAAGGAGATTTATACCCCTGGGAGTCATGTCCCATGAAGGCAGGGGTGGGGGACAAGCAGTGAGTTCACTTGCTATGTTGCCTTAGAGCGAGAGCCACATCTGAACAACAAAAGAGGTTCTCTGGAGTTGACTCTTAGGCCTAATTTTAAGTAGGCTTAGCCTATCCTTTGCAGAAATAAGTTTCACAGGGGTGAACCTCAAGATCGAGGGCTTGGCCTATTGATTTGGTTGTCTCCACTGCTTGTGAGGTTATTGGAAATTCTCCAAATGGGGAAGGTCAGTATTTCCCTCTATCTCCCCTTTGCCCCAAGAGGAATTTGCAAATGCTTCTTTATTCACTGTCCAAATTACTCTGTGATTTATCAGGGCTTCACACTAACCTGGAAAAAATAACAAAATCTCATGCCCTATTCAAGATTCCAGGTATTTATGGTGTTCAACTAAACTGACCATACAAGTTAAATTAGGAAATGCACTACAGAAAATATAAATTTGCACCAAATAAACATTTCTCCTTTTAGCCTTACATAGAAATTGAAGTTTTAAACTATGGATGATATCATCCTTTACCCAGTCTTCTGATATACTTTAATACTATAGAGATCAGCTTCATTCTTATCTCTACTTGATGTCTGATAATTTTTTCAACTTTTTAAACAGTTTCTGTATGGGTCATGTAAGAATCAATCTAAGTTTAGCTTTCACACAAGGTGATGCTAGCAGGGAAAGGGGAAGGCCTCTGATGCAAGCCTCGAATTGGCACCAAGTCCTTAATGGCCAGGGTCATTAAAATGTAAAGCATGATCAAAGGGGAAACCTTTGGTGGGAAGTTTGAATTAGTTAGACTATCCAAATAAGCTGTAACTGGAACATGCAATATGTGGAGAAACAGGGGAGGGGTCTGTGGGCTAGGCAGGCATAATATTTGTGGTTTTCTAGTGTTTGGCATGCCGGCCACCATTTTGTTTTCAGCTAGGCACCCGCTCTCGCAAAACTGGAATTAATTCTTTTCTTCTCCACAATCAGATGAGTGTTTGCTCTCCTTCAGGAATGGCATTCTTTCTAACACCTTTGGGGCTCATCCAGGATGCAAGGCTTTTGAGGAGGACCCCCAGGGAGGATGAAGGGAAGGCATGACTTGCAGATTGAGCAGTCTCAGACTCCACCGTTAGTGGCCTGCTTCCGGCAGCCAAAAAGACCCGAGACCAGATGCTTGGATCCACTGATTGTGAATGAGAAAAGGGGAAGGGAAAAGCTGCCTCCCAGGACCAGGCAACTCTGTGCATGGACCAAGGTCAGAAAAAGGCTGTTAAGTATTATCTTGGTGGTCGGGAAGGATCCTGATGAGTCTGAGGTGGAGTGTACATGCCTGAGCCATGCAAAGCAAGTGCCAAGTCCCAGTCTATGGTCCCCTTTTTCCATGAGGAAACGGGGATGGAGACAGATGAAGTGAATCGGTGCTGAGAGTAAGAAACCCAGGCAAGACTCAGGATGGAGAATAGAAGCAGTTGGTCAGCTGGGTAAAAAAAGAAGGGAGTACCTGTAGAGTCCCCCAGGGACATTCCCCTGGACAGTCCACTTGGGAAAATGTTAAAATATTGGGTCAATAGTGATTGGACAAAGGGGAAGGACAAAAAGAAAATGGTTAAATATTGTTTTATTTGGACCACAGAAAGCACTGTGCCACCTGATGCATTCTGGCCAAAATACAGGCAGATGAGGATTGGCTTTGCACTGACCTCATGTTTTATGTTAATGATAAGAAGCCCTTCTCTAAAGAGGAGTCTGGTTATGCCATGGCCATGTGTTGGCTAAAGGCAAGGGGGTCTCCTCTTTGTCCTGTAAATGTCAAAATCCCAGAGTCAGAGGCTAAATTTTTAGAATCTAAAGCCTGGAATCCTTTATTGAGCCTTCCCCCAGCTAATTCTCCTTCCCCAGGCCAAGGACTGCTGGACCCTGAAGGCCCAACGGAACTAACCCATGTTCCCCCCAGGGAGTGGGAGGGGCAATCGAGGCAAATGCTCCACCTGTGACAATCCACCAACCATTGAGGAAAGATTTCAAACAGTGTAAGAAAGATATAAGGGATTTTCCATTTCCTAGGGCTCCTTAGGAAAAAAGGGTGAAAGAACATAGACCTGCTGAGTCCCTCTACCCTCTGAAAGAAGCACCTATTGGATCAAGGGAAAAACACCCCTTGATGAGTGCAGAAGTAAGGAACTTTAAGGAAGAAATGAAATCATTAATGGATAATCCAGCAGGGCTAACCAAACAATTGGATCAATTCCTAGGGGCCAGCTTATATACCTGGTCTGAACTTATGTCTATCCTGAATATCCTCTTCATGGGGGAAGAAAGGGGAATGGTGAGGAGGGCAGCAATGGAAGAATGGGAGAAGCACCCACCCAGACAAGGGGTGATGGCAGCAGAGCAGAAATTCCCTAATGTAAATCCCAACTGGGATAACAATGATCAGAAGGACAGGGCACAAATGAGGGATCTTAGGGAGATAATTATACAAGGGATAAAATTGGCTGTACCTAAATGTCTGGACTTAAATAAAGCCTTTGAGGTGGCTCAAGAAAAAGATGAAACTCCTACTGCTTACTTACAAAGGTTAAGGGACCAGGCAAGGAAATAATCAAGAATGGGCCCTGATAGTCCTGTAGTCCAAGGAATATTAAAGGTCAACTATGTGAAAGGATCTTGGCTTGACATTCAGAAAAGATTCAGAAAATAGATGGGTGAATGAATAAACCACTGGAAGAGTTATTGAGAGAGTTTCAGAAAGTGTTTGTGAGAAGAGAGGAGAAAAGACAAAAGTAGAAAGCTAAAGTCATGATAAGCACAGTTGACGACATGGTCAAGAAGAAATGAGAGACAGCAGGGAGGAGAAGGCAGATGTGAGACAGAGAAAGAAGAGTCTGGGCCAAAGGGAATAAAGAAGAGATAAGGGCACAGGACTCAGCAGGGTGTTATCACTGTGAGAAAACTAGTCATTTCAAAAGCGAGTGCCTGAGTTTAAAGAAAGAAGGTCCGGTGATACTCCTGATGAATTTTGAGGATTAGGGAGGTCAGGGGCTCCTCATCTCAAGAGCCCACCAGGAGCCTTTGATAAATCGGAAGGTGGGCCCATATCTGGAAGAAATTACATTTTTGGAAGACACTAGGTCAGGTCTATCTTCTCTGAACCACATCCCAAAGGGGATTGAATTCACTGGTAGCTCCCTCACAGAGTAAAAAGGGAAGGATTTAGAGTCCCCATTTTCAAACCTACTAATATCTTTTAGGAAGGGAACCAATCATAAGTCCCCTGCTATACATTCCAGAAACTAGGAGTAACTTGTAGGGAAGAGACCTTATAGCACCCATGGGACTGGACCTGGAGGTAAGTGGTAGCCAAATAGAAGTTGTCTTAGCCTTGCTTACTGAGGAAAATGAGAAAGACATCCAAGAAAAAGTATAAGTGAGGGAGGGAAATGCGGGGGGGGGGGGGAGGATTTGCAAGTTCCCCTTATCAAAATTAAAATGAAAAAGAAAGGGGAGGTTGTCCTTCTTATCATTATTATCCCAGATGGGCTCTTGGAAACCTGTGTGTCCTCTTCCAATACTCCCATTCTTCCTTTCCAGAAAATGGATGGCAGTTGGAGGATGCTACAGGACTTGAGAATCATCAATCAAATTGTTCAAGTTAGACATCTGTGGTCCCTAACCATTATACTCTCCTTAGTAGGAAACCCTACCATCAAAGGGGCTCAGGGTAGTAGATCTGAAGGATGTCTTTTGGACCTGCCTTTCTGACTCAAAGAGTAGGGACTTGTTCACCTTTGAATGGGAAAGTCCCTTCATAGGAAGGAGGCAGCAATATAAGTGGACAGCCCAACCCCAGGGCTTCACAGAATACCCCAATTTCTGTGGGCAGGAACTAGAGAAAATGTTGGAAAGGTTTTCAATCTCATCTGAAATTACCCTTTTATAGTATGTAGATGTTAATAGCGTATAAAGAAAAACAGGCAGTTGACCAGGCTACAAAGGATCTGTTGAACTTCCTAGGAGACCAAGGACTAAGGGTATCAAAAAATAAACTACAGTTTGTGGAAAGGGAAGTTAAATTCTTAAGCCATCTTGTAAGTGAAGGAAAAAGGAAAATAAATCCAGAGAGAATTCAGGCCATAGTTGGATTGCCTCTTCCCTGGATAAAGAGGGAACTATAGAAGTTCTTAGGATTAGCAGGGTGCTGTAGGTTATGGATAGATTCTGGTGCCTCTCAAACTGAAGGGCTATACCCCAAACTGACAAATTAGAATGGAGGGAGGGGGAAGCAGGAAGGACTCAAAAGGGCACTGGTAAAGGCTCCTGTTCTGGCTCTCCCCTTCCTCAAGAAGTCTTTCCATCTTTTTGTTACAGTGATAAAAGAACAGCATTAGGGGTACTAACCCAACCTGGGGAAGTCAAAGGAGACCCATAGACTTCCTTTCTAAACTTTTGGACCCTGTTTCCAGAAGATGGCCTGGGTGCATTCAAGCTGCTGCAAACCACTCTCCTAGTAGAAGAAAATAGGAAACTAACCTTTGGAGGGGTTCTGTCTGGTCAGCACCCTTCATCAGGTCAGGACTATTTTATCCTAAAGGGCAGGGAAGTGGCTGACTGATTCCCAAATCCTGAAGTATGAGGCAATTCTAATGTAGAAAAGTATAACTTGATTTTAACTGCAGTCAATAGCTTGAAACTGGCCTCCTTTCTTTGGAAAGGGCCTGACCAGACAGAAACCCTTGAACTTGACTGTTGGGGCTTAACTGAGTATAAACCCGAGTTTAGCCTGATCTAGGGGATCTCCCCTTAAATTCAGGGGAAAAATTGCTCATAGATGGATCTTCAAGGGTCATGAAGGGAAAGAGGCACAATGGTTATGCAACTGTGAATGGATTAACTTGGGAAGTAATTGCCCAATGATTGGCTAGCTCAAACTTGCAAATTGTATGCATTAAACCAAGCCCTCAAATTATTAGAAGGAAAAGATGGTACAGTCTACACTGACTATAAGTATGCCTTTGGGGTTGTCCACACCTTTGGGAAAACCTGGGAAGAAAGGGGCCTAATTAATAGCAAGGGGACAGAATTGTTTCATGGAGAATTGATAAATCAAGTATTAATTAATCTACTCTTACCAAGGGAAATATCAGTGGTACACATAAACAGACATCAGAAAGACCACACCTTTGAGGCAAAGGGCAATAGGTTGGCAGATGAAAAGGCTAAGGAAGCTTACATTTGCCCCCCCTCCAACTGAAGTTAATGTTCTTAATACCCTCCATTCCCAGAGAATTTGAATTCCCCATATTGTCTGAGAAGGAAGTGTTGGAGCTGGAACAATAGGGAGCAAGCTCAGATAGTCGGGAGATGGGTCCAACTGGACGGCAGACAGATGTTGAATAAACAAGTAATGAGGGAAATATTAGCAGTCTTACATTAGGAAAGTCACTGGGGAATACAGAGCATGTGTGACCTGGTTCTTAAACATTTTCGGTGTGTGGGTCTCTACACCATAGCTAAACAAACATGTGAATGATTCATAATTTGCCAAAAGAACAATTAAAAGGTTCTAAGGAAACAGGTACAAGGAGAAAGGGAACCAGACCTCAGGCCATCAGAGCATTCAAGTTGATTCCACTGAGATGCCTCCAGTAGGGTGACTAAAATATATTCTGGTTCTCGTAGACCATATAACAGGGTGGGTGGAGGCATATCCTCTAGTCTTAACTATGGGATTGGGAAATTCCAAAATTATCCTTGAACAAATGGTTCCCAAATATGGGTTGGTAGAAAATATTGATTCTGACAATGGTAGCCACTTTACTTCCCATGTGCTGCAGGATGTCATGCAAAGCTCAAGTATTGCCTGGAATTTCCATACACCCTGGCATCTGCCATCCTCAGGAAGGGTGGAAAGAATAAATCAAAACTGAAAGAAACATCTATCTAAACTGGTCTTAGAAACCAAGTTACCTTGGACTATGTGTCTACCCATAGCTCTGCTAAGAATTAGAACTGCCCCTAGGAAAGAATTAGGGATCTCCCCTTACAGAATGCTCTTTAGCTTGCCTTTTCCAGGGAAAACTAGAGATCTCCCCTCCTTAAAATCAAAGGGCCTCTTCCTTAAGAATTATGTACTGGCTTTGTTCTCCACTGTGGTCCCTCAGGCACCATGGCTTGCTGGCCCAGACTGCACCTCTTGAATTTGCTGTTCATCAACACCAACCCAGCAGTTGGGTCCTCATCAAATTGTGGAATGAGTCCAAACTCCGACAGGTCTGGGAAGGACCCTATCACGTTCTGTTGCCAACTGAGACAGCCATCCAGATGACAGAGAAAGGCTGGATCCACTATACCCAAGTGAAAGGACCAGTAACTGAGCCAGATGATAAGTCTGAATCCTGGGAAATAACTCCAATTTCAGACCCTTTAAAATTACATTAAAGAGACAATAGTTGGAGGATAAAAGGGGTTTTTGGATTTGGGGTTTTGGAATCTGTATTTTAACCTAACATACTTAATAGTGACCATGGTCAAAGGAGAGATGAGGTATCTGAGGTCCAATTTAAAAATGAGAATAATTATACTAGTCACAATGCTCTAAATTGGGCACTCAATATGCCCTGTCAAGTTGGTGGTGAGTGTAGCCGAGGGTTTGGAGTCCTGAACTGTGCAGTTTGATGCTTGCCAGGTGGTGGACCATGGAAACTTGGCGAGTTAGCAGCAACTGAGTTGGGAAAATGCATACCTGTGTCCAGAGCCAATAAGTGATCCCAAATTCTCCCCTCGTTCCCAGGGGCCTTGCCACCTGTAGTGGTAGACTACCCAATATAAGGGGAGTACTAGGGGTAGTGATTGGGGTTCACAAATATGGCAGGACCTCCAAGATAAAACACACTTTTACAAAAAATATCCCCTACCAGACTGCCAAGATCTTCAGTACAACTCTGTGCTGATGATGACCAAAAAGGCAAACAAAATCAATATCACCACTCAGGATTCAGTTTGGACTCAAACAGGTGCACCTCCCCTGATTGAGTATATGGAATGTGGATAGAAATTACTAGAGGGGAGACTCTGGGCAGGTTCTGGATAAAGGTCCTTTCCCCAACACTAACAATGCCCTTTTCAATTGGCCTTTCGATACTAAAGACATTCAGCTAGAGGTTAGTTCCCAAACGCAAAATGATCCCAAAGTTGTCAGGGTGGATAGGACAAAAGAATTGAGCAAACCATAGGGGTAGGGACAGGGTGCAGAGATACAAATGCCTGGGTGGAATGGATCAAATATACAATCCAGAGACTAGACAAAAGCAACTGTTTTGCTTACACAGCAGACTGACCCACTGCTCTTGTTGTTCCCTTTCCAATAGGCATGGAAGAACATGAAAAGGAGCTCAAGTGCATGGCATTCCTTTTTCAGAATACTACTCCTGGTGAAAATTTTAAGATGTTAACCTCTCTTTTTCCTCCAGTCAGGGGGAGAAAAGTCAAGGCCATATGGGCTTCTTGCCTCAGTTCAAGAAACCACTCTGCCTGTCTCTTTAGACAGGAAGAAGGGCTCCAGGACCTTGGGACCATGATCTTATGTACCCAAGCATGGGTCGTGACTGATGATGGTACTGGCAATTTCATCAGTTTAGCCATACCCCCAGCAGGTTTTTGATGGTATTGTGGAAAGGGTATCCTCCAACCAATTGTAAAACTAAGAAATGGAAGGGGACCTGTGCTCTGGTTCAATTGGCCATCCCACTCATTCTGACATCTGAAAAGAAGGAGGATCGAGTTGATTTAGACAGTATAGGGGTGCCAAGGGAAATCCCAAAAGAATTTAAGGCTAAAAATCAAGTAACTGCAGGATTTGAGTCATCCTTATTCTGGTCCCAGAAACAAAAATGTGGATTGGATTAATCAGCAAAGATTTATCAATTACACCAAGGAGAACAGTTAGCTGCTACTAGCTGAATGACATGGGAGAATGAGATGGCCCTAGACATGATGTTAGCTGAAAAGGGAAGTGTTTACATTATGGTCAGGGGTAGTTGTAATACATTTATCCGAAATAATACAGCCCCAAATGGAACTATCACCAAAGCTTTAAAAGGTCTGATGGCCTTATCTGAAGAGTTGGTGAGAAATTCAGGCGTTGATGTCCCTCTCAGGACATAGCTAGAAAACTGGTTTGGGGGATAGAAAGGGGTGGCATTGTCCATGCTAACTTCTTTAACCATCATAGCTGGGGTACTCACAGCACTTTGGTGCTGCATTATCCCATGTGCCTGAGGGTTAGTTCAGAGACTCATCAACAAACCCCTTAAAGAGAAAGATCCCTATGACGAAGAGTGTGAAAAAGCTCTTTCAAGTTTGAAGCGAGACTCAAATGTGAAAACTAAACATTTGAAAAGAAAGAGAGGGGATTTGTAAAAATCAAGCTAATTTTCTTTCACACAAGGTGACGCAGGCAGGGAAAGGGGAAGACCTCTGATGGAAGCCTAGAATTGGCACCAAATCTTTAATGGCCAGGGTCATTAAAATGTAAAACATAATCAAAGAGGGAACCTTCAGCAGCAAGTTTGAATTAGTTAGACTAGCCAGATAAACTGTAACTGGAATATCCAATCAACAGAAAAACAGGGGAGGGATCTGTAGACTAGGCATGTGTATAATATTTGCGGCTTCCTATTGTTTGGTGTGCCAGCCACCATTTTGTGTTCAGCTAGGCACCTGCTCTTGCAAGACTGAATAAATTCTTTTCTTCTCCACAATTGGATGAGTGTTTGTTCTCCTTCTGGTACGGCATTCTTTCTAACAGGGTACTGCTGACTTTCATAGCTTCAGAGCTCTAACTCTGAGTCTTAGGTGTCACATAAATGCCTGAAGTTTCTGAGAAAGACCAGGTTATGTACAAACAGCTCAGTATCTCAGAATTTAGAAATAACAATTACACCTCCTAAATATATGTGACTGCTGTAAGAGCTTAGAATCTAGGACCTTTTACAATAAGGCCCAACCTAATAACCCATGCTCTCAAATTTAGTTCACCAAATTTTTATATTATATTTTTTCCATATGATTGAAGCATGATAATATTTGTCTTTTTGTTCCTGATATTTCATTCAACATACAGCTCTTAAGGTTCATTCATCTAGTTGTACACCTCACAACTTCATTCCTTCTTGCAGCCACTCAGTAGTCCATTGTATGCATACACCATATGTCCCCCTTCCATTCCTCAGTAGTTGTACCCTTAGGTCCCCTCCATTCATTGTGGATCACGAACACTGCATTGCCACTGGAAACACCAGTGTGCAAATGTCCTTTCCTGTTCCCACACTCAGTTCCTCCAGTTATATACTGAAAAACGGGGAAGCCCTTGATCTTGAGGTTTGCGCTTGTGAAACTTATCTATGTAGTAGAGAAGCTAAGCCTACCTACAGTTATGCCTAAGAGTTACTTCCAGAGAACCTCTTTTGTTGCTCAGATGTGGCCTCTGTCTCTCTAAGCCCAACTCTGTAAGAAAAATCATTACCCCCCCCCCCCTACATGGGACATGACATCCAGGGGAGAAAATCTCCCTGGCAATGTGGGATATGACTCCCAGGGATGAGCCTGGCCCTTGCACCATGGGATCGACAATGCCTTCCTAACCAAAATGGGGAAAATGTAACAAAATAAGGTATCAGCGGCTGAGAGAGTTCAAATAGAGTCATGAGGCTATTCTGGAGGCTACACTTACTCAAGGTTCAGGTGTATATTCTTATTTACTATGGTTTGCCAACGCCCAACCAAAACCATTCCTGCAAACCCTAAAGAACACCTAGGCTCTTTCTGAGATTCTTCCAAGTTTTCATGTAGTAGGATTACTTTCCAGAAACCTACAATCTCCAGATGGGTTCCTGGATCAGGTAAGTTTTGAAACCCAGAGGGACCAGCCTCTCCAAGAATATCATCTAGTTCCATCCATCTATCTGGTATTATCAATGCCCCTTTCCAACATGGAAACATTACAATGAGCATAGCTCAAATACCTCTAAAGATTGGGAGAAGCTCAGAGGAGAAGAAATAGTTATAACAGAGAAGATAGGATGTGACAAATGAGTATGACTGTTGAATAATTATATTGACATTTCTTTTAGTCTCCAGTGTCTTGGAGCAAATAGAAAGAAAAACCTAAAATTGTGGAACTGCAACCCATACCAAACTCTGAAATCTGTTCTATAACTACTTGCTACAATGTACTTTGAAATATATATTATATTTCACAATTTGGAAAAAACCAGTGAAGGCAAAAAGGCAAGGTAGGAAAATAGAGACTGTGGATGAACTTATTGTTAATTGAGGGGCTCAGGAAAGGCCTCTCGGAGGAGATCTAAGAAGTTGAAAGCACGGATTTCTGGAGGAGAGAATTGTAGCCACAGCATGAGCTTAGAGAGGTGGGGCAGGCTCAGCATGAGTCAATGTGGCTGGAACCAAGAAAGCCAGAGGAGAGCGGCAGAGGTGACTTCACAGGGGAGTCAGGACCAGTCACATCAGGCCTTGGCCTTGTGGGTGCTTAGAGTCTGACAGGAAAGGATTGGTGCCACTGGAGGGCTCTGAGCAGTATGACAGGTTCTGACTTGTTTTAAAAGGATGGCTCTGGCTGCAGTTGACCCTGAGCTGGGGGTGGGAGTTTGTGGTGGCAGGCGTGGAGGAAGCAAGACAGTTAGAAGCCTCTGGTTGTTGTCGGCAGGAGAGATTATACTGTCTGGGACTGGGTTCTAGCCACGGAGGTGGAGAAAAGTGGAGGTATTCGTGATGTATCTTAAGGGCCAGCCAACAGGTTTTGCCAGTAGATTGGATGTGAGGAGTGAGAGAAGGTCTAGAATGACCCCCAATTTTTTATTTTTTGATCATGGAGAGAAATGGAGCTAAACTTAGTAGTATGGGGATAACTGGGGGATGAAAACCCTATTGTTAAGATTTGGAGGGAGACTCAAGGGCTTTTTATTGTTACATGTTAAATTCTAAATTTGCAGTATCTATTAGACATACAAGTGAAGAGGGACAGTAAAGAAAGTTGGATCTAAAAGCCTGCAATTCAGAGGAGATAAAGCCAAGTCATTTCACCACTCATGCTTCATTTTCTTCATCTGCGTATTGGGATAACAATAATAATTATTTCATATGATCACCATGATGATTAAATGTATAAAATATACATGAAACACTGAGAACTGTGCCTGGCCCTTAGAAAGCACTCAGTAAATGTTATTATATTAATACCTCATAACATTTTGTGATTATTATCATTACCACTACCATAATCATAATTAATATTATTAGTCCTAGCTTTGCTGGGTGACCCTGGACAAATAAATCTGTCTGGGCTTTTATCTTCTGGGGGTTTCATGGTGTTATGGAAAGAGCCTAAGTGTCAGGGATTCCTGGGTTCAAATCCTAGCTTAGCTACCTACTGGCCATGTGGCCTTCAGCAAGTGTATTAACCTCTCTATGCTTTGGTTTCTTCATCAGCAAATTGGGGACACAACAGGGTTCCTTGGTGGGTTCATGAGACTATGTTTGTGAAGCTCCCCCATTCCTTTCCTTTGTTGAGTGAAAGGTTAGGACTCTCTTCTTCAGACTCTAAGATTCCAGATCTGTTTCAGGCTCCTTCCCATTTTGTAACCTCCCCCACAATCAGGAAGAGACTTCTGCTGCACTGACAGTGGTCATTGGTCTCCTTCTCAGTTCAAAGCTGTGGCTTTCCCCAGCATGGTCATCAAGGACAGGTTGGCTCTCCCATCTACCACTGCCTTTCCTCTAGCTGGCCGACTGCCTTCCTGCATTAGTCAGGGTTCTCTAGAAAAACAGAACCAACAGGATATTTCTGTAAATATGAGATTTACAAAAGTGTCTCATGCAACTGTGGGGATATAAGAGTCCAAAATCTGTAGGGCAAGCCGCAAGCTGGAAGCTCTAAAGAAGGTCTTCAATGAACTCCTCAGGAGAGGCTACCTGGCTGAAACGGAAAGACTCTCTCTTCTTAATTCTCCTTAAAAACCTTCGGGTGATTAGATTAAGTGTCACTTATTGCAGAAGACACTTCCCTTAGCTGACTGCAGTTGTAAAATCAGCTGTGGATGCAGCCAACGTGCTTATGACTTAAGTCCATGAAATGTCTTCACAGCAACAGATTGGCCAGTGCTTGTTTGACCCGACAACTGGACACCATCACCTGGTCAAGCTGACACATGGACTTGACCATCACACCATCTTATGCTCAGACTCCTCCTTTTGAGGCCTCTTAATCCATTTTTCCCACTAACCAGTGTTTTGTAGAACACTAGAAGTCAGAAGCACAAAAGAGGGAAATTCTATATAAATCCTCGCATTGGGAGACCCTGTATGGCTCGCTAATAGTATCAACTACTCAGCACTTTAGAAACATTACATCATTTGAAATCTGCAACCACTCCTCAAGGATGTTGTGCTCTCCATCCTACAGGTAGGGAGACCCAAGGCTCCCAGAGGTGGAGCAATTTGCCGGAGGCCACAGAGTAACAGCTTGAAGGCAGGGGCAGTATGTCTACAGTGTCTCTCTTGCAGGTTTAAATTATCTGTGCTCTGGACACAATGTGCTTGATGAGCCCCAAGTCTGCCCCAGCTCTGCGGGCCTTAGGGCACAAGATACCTTTGATGGATGAGCAAACCTCTTTCCTCCCTTGGGCTAGAGGAGGCCGACTGCTGTCTCTTGTGCGCTCCTCTTTTTCTGATCCACATAGCAGGGATGCTTCAATCCTGCTGGGCTCCAGCCTTGCCTTAGAAAGGTACTCCAGCTTGGCCTGTGAGAGTGTGCAAGTGAGGGCTCTTGGTGGCAGGTGACCTTGGGGAATTTACCAAGGATCAGCAAACTTTTTTCTGTCAAGGGCCAGATAGTAAAAATACTTTTGGCTTTGCAGGTCTCTGTTGCATTATTCTTTGCTTGTCTTTTTTGTTTTTTAAAACAGCCCTTTTAAAATGTTAAAACCATTCTTAACTTGCTGGTTATATGAAAGCTGACAGGGATTGGATATGGCCTGTGGGCTTTAGACCACCCCTGACTTTCAAAAAAGTGAAGGTGGTAGAATTTATTGAAGGCTTCAGGATAACTCATAGAATCTCAGGGAAGGCTGCACATGAACAGCCATGTCTTGAAAAAGAAAGGAGCCCAGGTTTCTGGGTAGCAGGGACAGCACCAGCTTGGGGCCAGCCATACAAGTGACTCAACTCGCTGGGCTTCAGTTTTCCACCTCTGTAAAGACAAGAATGGAGCTTATCCCCTTAGGGCCATTATGAGGTTTAAAGGGATTAAAACATGCAGAGTGCTTAGAACAGTGCCTGGCACAGGATGAACCTACAGGAAATGTTAGACAGGGTTATTCAGGGCACTGCCTTTAGGATAAATCAGTTCCCTTCATTTCCCATCTCTGTATATCTTCTCAAAATGCATATTTCCTGCAGACGGTATTTCTTTTGTCCTAACTCTGGTTTTCTAGGGAGAGAATTCAAAATATACAACAATGGGCCCTATATAATCACAAAAACATCTTAACTGAGGAGATACTCGCCCCTCTGATGATGGCATTAACCCTTTGGCTTCTGGACCATGAAGGGAGTATTCCAGGAGAGATCAGGGCTGCCACAGAGCACTGGAGATTTACCAACCAGTATTTACTGGTTGATCTTTAAGATTAAAGATTAATTTAATCTTAAGAATAAATACTTAAATTCTTAAGTATTTCAAGAATTGGGCCCCAACAATGATCTCACATCCATACTGGGCCAATTTCATTGACAGCCCCACCAAGACCACACACTTAGGGGGAGAGATGGTTTCCCAACAGAAAACTGGGGAGCTTCTCCCAAAAGAAGAGGGGAAGGCTGAAAAGGCAAAGGCCTTATCCCCTTGGTACACCCTCCCATCATGGGGGCCTGTGGCCAATCAGCTTGGGATGTTTACAAAATGGAGATGTGAGGCTGTCCACGGGAGCTGGGGTTGCCACTCAACTGTCTGTCTTAGGCTTAGCTTTCCAGACAGGGGAATCTCCAACATACTATATTTCTATACAAATTTAGCACCCACCACAGCTGCTAACCTTCAGGAAACCTTTTATAAAGATCAATGGATGGTGATATTGTTACTCTTTGAAAATGCCAATAGATGAAATAATTAATTCTATTTCTCCACTCTGACATCCTCCTTCATCAAGTTGATGAAAATGAATCCATTCATTCATTTCAGAACTGGAATTGAGGGCCTACAGTCCGCTGAGCACTAAATTGGCCACCAGATTGTAGCCATGAACAAGGAAAGCAAAGTTCTTGTTCACTGGAGGTTTATATTCTAGGGAGGGGTCAGCAATAAACAATCAATATAATAATTTCAGACAGTGATGAGTGTTTTGCAGATAAAAAAGGACAAAGCCAAGAGAGAGAGAGTGTGCATGTACACACACACGTGTGCTTACATAAGATGATCAGGTAAGGCCTCCTTGAAGGGTTGACATTTGAGCAGAGACCTGAATCAGAGGAGCTTATCTCATGAAAATATCAGGTTAAAAATGATTCAGGCAGAGGGAAGAACAAGTGTAAAAGCCCAGAGACAGAAAATAATTAGACTTATTCAAATAATTTCAAGAAAACCAATGGACTGGAAGGGAGACAATGCATGGAGATGAGGGAGGTTATGACAATAATAATGACAATAAATAATAACAGCCTGTATTGAACACTTGCTCAGGGCTAAATGATACACTCATTATCTTCATGTTTGCCCTTTGAGAAAGGGGTTATTAGAGTTCCACTTCACAGCTGGGAAATTTAAGATTCGGCAAAGGAAAGGAACTTGCCCAAGGTAACACAGCCAATAAGGGCCTATAGAGCCAAGATTTGGACCCAACACAGCTCCAGAGTGCCTTCACAATCCCTGCATTATTCCACCTCCACTGGGAAGACTTTCAGCTCTGTATCCAGCTTTGTGCTGGGCAGAGGGCTCTGTCAGCATGTGGGCATGTGTACATGTGAGTGTGTGCTCATGTGCACATAGAATATGGGAAAGAAGACAGTGAGAATAAGAGAGGTATCTTATCTCTTAGGAGGAGAGGCAAGACTACCCTACAAGAAAGCACAAAATATAATTGACAAATTGTGTGGCACTGATTCTAATGCCCTGGGAATTTTCTAGAGAAGATGGTATTGATGAAGGGAGAAGAGGGAAGCAATGCAGCCCAGTAATTAAAAAGTATGAACTCCAGGACTGGGCTGCGTGAGCTTAAATCCCAACTCCTCCACTCATCAGCTCTTTGGCTTCAGGTAAATTCATTATCCTCTCTGTACTGGTTCCCTCATCTGTGAAATGGGAATAATATCAATATCTAGGGCTGTTATGAGAATTAAATAAGTTAATGTACATAAAGCCTGGCAAAGAGTAAGAACTGAATAAATGTTTGACATTATTAAGAGTTATTCTTTGCTGTTTTAGATTTTTTAAAATGACTTCACCAACAAAATTTGTATTCTTTAATAGCCTTTTCATTTATTCCCACCACCCCTCAATGTCACAATTTCAGCATAGAAGATCCTCCCACTCTCCCCAATACCTGGTGTTTCAGTTCCTCAAAATTCTTTCCTCCAAAGACTTTCTCCTTCACCCTCTCTCAGCCACTCTTTTCCTGGTCATGTCCTATGACTGCATCCCATCCCTAATCTTGATTTTATGCCCACCTCTAACCACTCACATCTTTCTATCTCTCTCTTAAAGTACCCCAACTCCAACAATCTTTTGTCCCCAGCAGGACCTCCAGTCATCAATCCTACCACCATCTCGCTATTCATGGCTCACCATTCTAGTCACTGTCTTGCAAACATTCTCAATTCCCTTTCTCCCTCAAGCTTTGTTAACCTCTCTTGGCAAAACAGAACTCTGATTAAATCCAGCAATGTCTACTCCATGCCTAAACTCATGTAGCTGAACATGGCTAAAAAAATATATAACCCAAACTTCATGCTGGTTTCATGCCGAATTTGTGACCACAGGCCTCATGTCATAATTATCTGATGAACTCACTGTCCCTCTCAGTAGATGATCTTCTGCTTCTATCTAAAGTCAATCCCTCTTTTGTATACTAGACCTCATGCCCTGTTGTCTACCAAAGGACATTACTCCAGCAATTTAACCCTCTCTCCTAGATTTTTCCCTCTACAGGCTAATTCCCAACATCATACAAACTTGCTTTCTTTCTTCTCAATAAACTTTTATTTAATCCCATCATATTATTTATTACTATGTAACAAGTTATGCCCAAACTTAGCAGCTTAAAAAAAAACAACCTTGTCATCTTACAGTTCTTGCGGGTCAGGACTCTGGGCACACGTTGGCTGGTTGCTCGTGACTCTGAGTTTCCCACAAGCTGGAATCAAGGTCTGGGACTGCAGTTACCTTGGGCTCCACGAGGCGTGATGTGTTTCCAAGCACACCCATGGCTGTTGGCAGCCCTCAGGTCCTTAATGGCCATTGCCTAGAAACATCATTTCCTTGTCACATGGGTCTCTCCATAAGGAAGCTCATAAGATGGCAGCTAGGTTCCCTCAGAGCAAGCAAACCAAAAGAGCCAGTCTTTTTATAACCTAATGGCAGATGTGATATCCTATCACTTCTGCCTTATTCTATTCATCAGCAGCAAATCAGTAAGTCAGCCTACATTCAAAGATAGGTATCAGATAAGGACATAAAAGCCAGAAGACAGGGGTCTTTGAGGGCCATCTTGTCCATCACACACATTTCCCTTACCATTTTATTTCCTTCACAGCAAAACTCCTTGTGGTAGGAAGAATTCTAAAATGGCCCCAAGATTCCTGGTCCCTAGGGGGACCCACTGGATCATCCCCTCCCTTTGAGTGTGGGTGGACCAGTGAGTATGAAAGAATATCACTCTCCTAGTTAGGTAACTTATCAGTTACCTTCAAGTTAATCAAAAGGAAGGTTCTCCTGGATGGTTCTGACCTAAGATGGAACCTCTCCTGCTGGCTTGAGACAGAACACACTGCCATGCTGTGTCAGGGCCTGTGGAGCTGCCCATGTGTTACAGTCCTGAGGTTGGTCTCTAGGATCTGAGAGTGACCTCTGCCGGAAGCCTGCAAATAAAAAGGACTTCAGTTCTTCAGTCACATGGAACTGAATTATGCCAACAGTCCGAATGAGCCTCAGATGAGATCACAGCCTGGCTAACACCTTGATTTCATCCTGGCGAGACCCTGAACAGAGAACCCAACTAACCTGTGCCCAGACTCTTAACCTGTGAAAAATATGAGAAAATAAACATATCTTGTTTCAAGCACTAAGGTTGTGATACCTTATGTGGCAATAGAAAACTGATACATTCTTCCAGAGAGTTGTCTCTATTTGCTGTATTAATTAAATCTTCTCCCCCATTCTCTTTCAAATCTACTCCAGTCAGACTTTTGCCTCACCCTTCCACTCAAACTTGCCCTTCTAAAAGTTACCAATGACCTCTGTATTCCTAAATCCAATAGTCCATTCTCAGGCTTCATCTTACTTGAAAAGGATGCAACATTTTACACAGTTGAGGATTCTCTCTCCACCTTGAAACAATTTCTTCACTTGGCTTCCAAGATGCCACGTTCTCTAGGTTCTCTCCTACCTCCTTGGCTGCTTCTCAGTCTCCTTTACTGATCCTCTTCTGCCTGACCCAAGGAAAGGCCCAAGCCTTGGTCCTCTTCTCTATCTGCCTTCACTCCCTAGGTGATCTTACCCAGTCAACATCTCTCAACACCAATTCTATGCCAATGACTTCCAGATATCTATCTCCAGCCTAGAGCTCTCTATGGTACTCTGCTCATATAGCCCACCATCTACACTTGGATGTCCAATAGACATTCTGAACTTAATCCAGTCATCCCCCATTGTTCATAGATTCCATCCTTGTGAATTTGCTTACCCGCTAAAATTTATTTGTAACTCCAAAATCAATATATGTGGCACTTTCCCAGACATGTACAGAACAGAGAAAATTTTGAACCACTTGATGCATTAGTCTCTAGCTGAAGGTGAATAAGACAACACTCTGCCTTCTTGTTTCAGCTCTTATACTGTAAACAAGTATCCTTTCACAGTATATTTAATATCACATTTTTCTGCTTTTTGCTGGTGAGTTTGCTGTTTAAAATGGCCCCTAAACATTATTGCTGAAGTGCCATCTAGGGTTCCTAAATGCAAAAAGACTATGATGTACCCCATCGAGAAAATACATGTGTTAGATAGGCTTTGTTCAGACATGAGTTACAGTCTTGTGGGCCCTGAATTCAATGTCAGTAAGTGAAATAGCCTAGTATGGAATTCAGTGTCCTTGAACTCTTGCTCATAAAGGACAACAAAACCCCCCAACTCAGCCTACCTAATCAAAAAAGGCAATAAGACCCAAACTTGGAAACCAAAGGGTGGGTTTCAGTTCAGGTACAGGTGGAACCAAGGGGTACAATGATAGCATCAGCATTGGGTTTCCCTTTCCATTCCTTCTCAGCTCTTCATTCTTCCATTGTCTCCATCCACTAAAGATGGTCCCTACAAGTCACAGACTTACTGCATCTTTAGAATTCCATGATTCTAACAAAACTGCAGCTCTCTCCCAGCAACTAAACATCAAACCACTTGGAGGGGCTCTGATTGGTCTGCTCAGGTTTGTGTGCTTCCCAGGCCCAACGACATGTACATTCCTCTGGCCGGAGGGCAAGATAGGCAAGTAACTGCTGGCCTGCAGGCACCACATGGAGTGGGATGGGGACAGTGCTCGGTGGAAAGAAGGTTTCTGGGCAGACAGAAGCTGTGTGTCTTTATTCTATCTGATACTCAACTCATTACTCCATAGTGCCTCTTTACCCAATGGCAGGCAGAGAAAGAGACACTTGTTTTTACCTCCAACGAGTGTTTCTGAGGGAGTGATGGTATCCTGGGCCTGGGACCTGGCGCTTTTCTTCCTTCTTCCTAACACTTGAGCATTGTAGGGTGGGGATGAAGGGAAGGGGAGGAGGGCATGGGCAGCATCTGACTCTCTTTCTTTCTCTCCATTTTCTGTGTTTACTTCTTGCAGGATTGTAAGAAGCAGGGAGAAGAGATGAGATCTGTTATCTGCTGATGGAGGTTGGGGAGGAGTCCTTGGTCCCCTGTGTTTTATGAGGTGATCTATGCATAGATGCTATGCCTGATTTTCTAGGGACAATATTTAGCCTCTCCATGGGCCCATCTTCCCCTGACCACTCTTATCCCATGCCAATTGCCCTCACTTTGTAGAGCATTCTCTTTCTTGGCAACCTTGGGCAGGCACTTATCTCCTTCCCTTTTCTCTCATCCCCTGCCACCTCACAAGGAGCTCAGGAATCTCTGACATCCTCCCTTACACTCTCAGATGGCCATGGAGGATTATCTCATTTTATTCCTAGAAACATTACAATGGTGTTTTCTCTACCTCCTGTGTGGGCTACTCCAGTAAGCCTCCTGACTTCAGATGACTCTAGGTCAGAAGTCCCTGGGTGCACACCACTCCCAAACCAAAGCTGCACACTGTGCTTCCAGGCCAGCCATAAATGGGTTCCTTGCTCTTCTTCCCAATTCACCCCCTCATCCAGGCAACATAATTCAGGGGAAAAGTGACAAATCCTATGCTGCAGCTCTACCAGATTATAGGGATTTATGCCAAGTTCTCCCAAGAATTCCTTCACCTGATGACCAACTAAGATTGGCCTCCAGACTTTGCAATTCCTCAAGCATCCAGAGAGCAAGCCAGTCTCCATTTCTTGCAGGCACTCCCACTCTCTGAGAGATTTCCTTGGAGCGTTACCTCCCCTCAATATGCTAGGACACCAGTTCTTAAGGTGTGGGTCACGCACTCCAGGAGGTCTTCAAAACCCTTTTAGAAGATCCACAAGATCAAAATTATTTTCATAATAAGATGTTATTTGCCTTTCTTACTGTGTTGACATTTGCACTAATGATATACAAAGGATGGCAGGTAAAAATGCCAGTGGTGCTTTAACAGAAATTAAGGCAAAATGTACTAGTCTTTGGAATCTTCACCACCATGACTCACCAGTAGGAAAAAACTCCAGTCATGCTTAAGAGTGCCTTGATGACATTTTCAGTCAAAATTATATCTACTACCTCTCAACTATAAAGTATAGTTCTTAATAGTATTGAAAGAATGACTGACAAACTATGGCTATTAAGGTCTGGTTATTTAGCCGCTATTTTCTTTAAAAGGTACAAAGAGACCCTATTACTTCAAGAAAACAATTTGCAGTAGTGTCGTCAATGACAAAATTTGGGCTTTCAAAAGGAAATCAGAATTTTGTAAAACTTATACCTGAAGTCATGAGCTTGACAGCTCCTCCATAGTTAGACTTTTCTATTGACACTGGGGGTGAAGACAATGAATGTGATTTTTTAAAATTTAATGTAATGAAATGTATCATTTGTAACATCTGCATAACTCAATGTAATATTTCCAAGGGATGGACCGATGTATGTTATATAAAAAAAGGATGAAATATATTCCAAACAAAAGATAGATCAATGGATTTTAATGTAATAGAAAACAAAAAAAGACCAATATGAGTTCAGATTCCCATTGCCACAAGCCTTTAAAGCAATTTCCACTTGTTGAATCTTGGTGTAATAGCAAAGAAGAATATCCACATTTATTTAAAAGTCCCAATTTCATGTCTCTGTGAAGCCAGATTCTTTACAGTCTTTAATCAGAACAATATAATGTAGAAGCAGATATGAGAATCCATCTTCTATTAAGCTAGACATTAAAAAGACTTTCAAATATGTAAAATGGTGCTATTCTTCCCATTAAATTTTTTGTTTTCATAAAAATGGTATTTTATGTTAACCTACTGGGTTGATTGTTGTTATTTTAAAATTAATTGACAGATAGTTTTTAAAATTTAATTGAATATTCATAGGTATTTCCCACATTAAAAAAAAAAAAACTCTTTAAGGCCCATTTTAGTTTGCTAGGTTGCTGAAAGCAGACACCATGAAATCAGTTGGCTTAGCAATGAGAATTTATTAACTTACAGTTTTAAGGCTAAGAAAAATACCCAAATCAAGGCAATATCAAGGTGATGCTTTCTCTCCAAAGACTGGCTGCCTGTGATCCTTGATTCTTCTGCCACATGATAAGGCACATGGCAGTTTCTGCAGGTTTCTCTCTCTTCTTCTGGGCTTTGTTGCTTTCAGTTTCTTGCTTCCACGACTTTCTCTCTCCCTCTCCCTCTCCCTCACCTTCTATTTCTCTTTTACTGTATTTATAAAAAATTCCATTAAGAGAATTAAGACCCATCCTGAATGAAGTGGGTCACACTTTAACTGAATAGCCTCTTTAGAAGAAACAACTTACAATGGGTCCTCACCCATGGAACAGACTACATTTAAGACTATATCTTTCTAGGGCACAGTTTCAAACCACTACAGCCCTCAATAATTTTTTAATGTAGCATTGTACTGAGACTAAAGAAAAATTGAAAATTTCTGTGCAAGGAGATGGGGAAGCACCCCTCCCACCCACTGTGGAAGAAAATTGATCTGACCCCAAACACAGCAGGACCCACTAGCCCGGGACTAAGTACCCAGGCCTCCCACAACTCTTGTTCAGAAGGTTGGGTATTTGGGATCCTTATTCAGTCTTAGGTGTCAATTACAGGGAGTAGGAATCATCCCTCTCAATATCCTATTAAATGGTCCTTAATAATTTGACCATATTTATTTTTGTTTCTTTGTGGGAGATATAGATTGAACCTCATTTAAAAATATCCATCACCATTTTGGGGTGACAATGAAGAGAATTCAGAAAACAGGGTGATGTTTGGAAAAGAATATGGGCTTTAGGTTTGAATCCTAGCTTCACCATTACAGACTGACTATGGGCAAGTTACTCAACCTTTTTAAACTTCGTTTTCTCATCTGTAAAGTGAGGATAAAAGTAGCTACCTTTTAAGGTTTGTTTTAGTTTGCTAGCTGCCAGAATGCATTATAACAGAAACGGAATGGCTTTTAAAAAGGAGAATTTAATAAGTTGCTAGTTTACAGTTCTAAGGCTGAGAAAATGTCCCAATGAAAACAAATCTATAGATATGTCCAATCAAAGGCATCCAGGGAAAGATACCTTGGTTCAAGAAGGCCGATGAAGTTCAGGGTTTCTTGCTCAAGTGAGAAGGCACATGGCAGACACAGTCAGAGTTTTTCTCATCTGGAAAGGCACGTGGCGAACACGGCATCATCTGCTAGTTTCTTCTCCTGGCTTCCTGTTTCATGAAGCTCCCCGGGAGGTGTTTTCCTTCTTCATCTCCAAAGGTTGCTGGCTTGTGGACTCTCTGCTTTGTAGTGCTGCAGCACTCTCTGCTCTCTCTGAATCGCTTTCATTCTTCAAAATGTTCCCTCTTTTATAGGACTCCAGAAACTTATCAAGACCCACCCAAATGGGTGGAGACATGTCATCACCTAATCCAGTTTAACAACCACTCTTGACTAAATCACATCATCCAGGGAGATGATCTGATTACAGTTTCAAACATACAGTATTGATTAAGGATTATTCTACCTTTATGGAATGGGATTTTGATTAAAACATGGCTTTTCTAGGGGGCATACATCGTTTCAAACCAGCACAAAGTTACTTAAAGATAACATATGTAAATAATCTGAAGCATAATAAGCAATCAAATGGTTATATTTTTATTATTACCCATATAGGAGGTTGGTGCAGAAACTTTCTATTGGAATCCTCTTTGATAAGTTCTTAGTGGTCTCTTCCTTTCTTCCAAGAAATTCAAGGTTTTGTCTTGAATGTCAGAAACAGTAGATCCATAGGTAAAGATGAATTTCTATCACTGTCTTCTCCTTTTTGTTCTGGCAAAGAGGAAATATTTCAACTCTGGTTGAACGGTCATCTTCCCTGAAGAGACTTTTCTTCTTACCTACATCCTGCCAAAACAAATACCCTGCTTTCAGCTTTTCCAGAAATTCAGGCCTATATGTGGGCCAAAATGGACCAAAAACCCACCACTGGGTGCCATGTTTGGCCAGCAGTGGGGAAAATAAATAGCTGGCAGACTTTTATGAGGTAAGGTTTGCGAGGTAAAGAGCTCTGTGAAGCTTCAGAGATTGTTCCCTTGAATTTTCGTTTCTTTTAATATAAGGGCTCCGGGAGGGGATTTTTTATGGAATGATGCGTGAAAGTGAGGTGCTTCTTCGTGCTAGTAAATGGAAGCCCTGGGTCCCTTTCATAGCTGAGGGAGGCAGATTAATGAGTTGGGGAGATGTGGCTTCTGCCTCCCAGCAGCTGGCTCAATTACCTCTCTTGTTCAAGCTGTGCTTTGGGGCTTGGAGCACTGTCTCATGGGATTCTAACCTTGGTGAAGGACATTGTTCCCTCACTGAGGCTGCCTGCTTTTAGTCTGAGTATACCCTTTACTTCTCATACTTAGGTTTACTGGAACCATGGATGTGAAGGAATAGACTAGTGAGCCTCTTTTTTTTTTCTAATTTATTTATTAATTAAAAAATTAAGAAACAAAATAAAACATCAACATACATAATCAGTAATTCACAATATCATCACTTAGTTGCATATTCATCATTTCTTAGAACATTTGCATTAATTCAGAAAAAGAAATAAAAAGACAATAGAAAAAGAAATAAAATGAACACAGGAAAGAAAAAAAAAAGATTATACCTACCATGCCCCTTACCCCTCACTTTCATTGATCACTAGCATTTCAAACTAAATTTATTTTAGCATTTGTTCCCCCTATTATTTATTTTTATTCCATATGTTCTACTCCTTTGTTGACAAGGTAGATAAAAGGAGCATCAGACACAAGGTTTTCACAATCACACAGTAACATTGTGACAGCTGTATCATTATTCAATCATCCTCAAGAAACATGGCTACTG
>PVIY010005380.1:0-95305 GCA_004026745.1 Myrmecophaga tridactyla | reverse complement strand
GTCTCATTTCACTCTTCCCCCTTTGGTCGAGAAGGTTCTCTCAATCCCTTGATGTTAATTCTCAGCTCATTCTAGGGTTTTTTTCCATCCCTTGATGCTGAATCTCAGCTCATTCCAGGTTCTCTGTCCCATGTTGCCAGGAAGGTACACATCCCTGGGAGTCATGTCCCACGCAGAGAGGGGAAGGGTGGTGAGACTTCTCATCATGTTGGCTGGAGAGAGAGGCCACATCTGAGTAACAAAAGAGGCCCTCCTGGGGGGTGACTCTTAGGCCTAAATTTTAAGTAGACTTGACCTATCCTTTGTGGGGTTAAGTTTCATATGAACAAGCCCCAAGACTGGGGGCTCAGCTTACAGCTTTGGTTGTCCACACTGCTTGTGAGAATTGGTTCACATATTTAGCAATTCTCTTGGCTATGCTTGTGTTGTTCCAGGTAAACACCACACTCTAACAGCCCACTCTGTGTTTCCCAGCCTGTTCTTGCCTCATTCAAGGGATCCAGAAATGCCTTCCTCCAGATCTTCTTATGCTCTGCCTCCACGCTGGGCATAAACAGTGGTTTAGACCTTAACACTCTGCACTGGAAATCACCAAAGCTGGTAAAGTCCCATGTCTTCACTCCCAGTGGCACAAACCAGAGAGCCTGCTACACTTACAAAATTTAATGCCAAGGCCACAGTCATGCAAAGCCCTCTATAGTATTATCCTGCCCTATTCTTGTAGAATTTTCTGACCAAACCTAATGATTTGCTTTTCCTCAAATTCTGTCTGTGCTTTCCCATGTTTCTTCCTTGGCTTAGGCATGGAAAGACACCTAGAATGTCTTTCTCCTCCTTCTCTATGTATCAAAATCTCATCCTCCTTCAAGACCATTGCAAATGATACTTCTTTTCTTGATATCCTTAACTGGAGATCATATCTCCCTCCTCACCATTTATATTTCTCATGGTATTTTTATTACTCTCCTTGATGTTACAGTTTTTCCACTCATTGGAAATTCCTTGGGGGCACATGCTGTTCTTGCTTATGTTTCTACTGTCTCTAGCACCCTGCACAAGGCTTTGCTCAAAGTAGATGCTTAATAAGTATTTTCTGAAATGAATGTAGTTGATCTGGGTCATTATTTCCCTCAAGATTTTGTATACTCAGGAAATCTGGCTTTGAGCCTACCTGTGTTAACTTTATCCACTCTGACCCTCAATCTCTTCATCTTTAAAATGAGAGGCTTGTGAAAGATGTTTTTCAAAGTCCTGTTATATTCTTAAAATCTTTAATTTTCAATGCCCAAGATAAGAATGTTATCTTGTCATGGTTCCATAAAGAAATAATCTTGGTTCTGAGGAAGAAGCTATGTTATTTGATAGTGACAAAGTTGCTAAGATAATAGTAAGTTAGAAGTTCTGTCCTGTCCTGCCCTGTCTTGCCCTGCCAGGGATAGCTTTTCTACTGGCACCCACCAATGAGTAAGCAGGAAATCTTCTTAGATGTGCAAGGGTGAGGGCAAGACACATGGGAGCAAATGAACGAAAAGAAGATCAACTGAAGACACTATCTCAAAGCCAGATGGTGGAAAGGGAATTTCTAGGCTTTGAGAAGAGAGAGAGAAAAAAATATATATCAATGAGTGAAATCTAAGAAAAAGCTTTTTATGAAAGTGAGAATTTGCTTAAGAAAATCTACTCATGACTTCTTTCTTCCATTTATTTAATTATAGAAACTGTAGGTTTACAGAAAAATCATGCAGAAAGTACAGATTTCCCACATAGACTCTCTCCACTATTTTCCCTATTATTATTAGCATCTTGCACTTGTGTGGTACACTGTGCTATAATCAATGAAACAATATTATAATCATGCTATTTGCTATAGTCAGTAAACATTAGGGTGCATTCTGTATTGTACAGTTATGTGGTTTTTTAAATTTTCCTTCTGGATATATACACTAAAATTTCTCCTTTTAATCACTTTCAAATATATAATTTAGTGGTGTTATATACATTCAGTGTTGTGCTACAAACCACCATCCATCACCAAAACTGTTCTGTCACCCCAAACAGAAGCTCTGTACTAATTAAGCATTAATCCCCCCATTCTCTGTCCCTATCCTATGCTGGTTTGAATCCATTGTCAACCCCAGAAAAGTCTATGTTCTTTTAATCCAATCCTGTGGCGGCATAACTATTGTTGGGTGGGACCTTTGGATTAGGTTTTTTCCAGGGAGATGTGTCACTGCCCATTCAAGGTGAGTCTTAATCCACTTACTGGAGTCTTTTAAGAGAGAGACATTTAGGAGAGAGCTGAATGCTGAGAGAGTTTAGAGAAGCTAAGAAAGAAAATGCCCCAGGAGAAGCCAGAAAGGCCTACAGGAGCTGAGAGAGCCATTTTGAAACCAACTCATGAGAGAAGGACCAGCAGATGTCACCATGGGCCGTCCTGTGTGACAGAGGAAACCCGGATGCCATCGGCCTTTCTTCAGTGAAGGTATCCTCTTATTGACGCCTTAGTATGGGCATTTTCATGGCCTTAGAGCTGTAAATTTGTAACTTAATAAATTCCCTTTGTAAAGGCCAATGTAGAGTGACCTTCCTGCCAGGAAATCGGCTTGTAGGAGACACAGTCAGAGAAAGATAAAACTGAAAGATTCTACAGAGAGGCATACCAGAGTCCTGAAAAGTCCTAAAATATGCCTTGCGCATGACTCCTCTGAGTGCCTGGCTATTTGGTGAAGTTGCCAGACCCACTGATTCCAAATCCATGAAAGTAGTGAAACTGTTTAGTGAACAGCCTTTGGCTAAGAAAAAGGAGCCTTATGACTGGTATCCAAATCATAACACTTATTTTGCAGTCATGGGGATACTCTGTTTTCAAGGCCTCTACAGAGATGAGCATCAAGATTTTAAAGATGGGCAAATATGACCAAAGAATCTCAGTGGACAGGGAAAGCCAAGGAAAGGAGAAGCAAAAAGGAAATAGTGTTGGTACATCGAGAGAATTTTTTTTCTTCAATGATTCAGCATGGAAGAAAGTGTATTTATTGTTTTTTCCACATATTGTAGGAATGTAATTTTCCTAAATTGAAGGTTATTTGGTAGAACACAATCATCTCCATATCGAAGTCCAATCCAGTTCAATTGTGACTGGTTTCTTGAACACATCTTAATTCTGCAACGATGTTTTGGCCTTGGTTTTGTAATAAGAGGTTTACCTAATTCTCTAAAGAAATGAATACATAAATTATTGTTTAATGACTTGTTTGGGGGTAAAGATGGGATATTGGAGCATTGGAGGGGAGAATTCATTAAATGAGTATCCTGCAAAAAAAAAAAAAGAAAAAAGCCAATCCAATTTGGGTATATTGCATTCTGATAGTTTCAGCAAACTGAAACACTCAGCCATTAGTAGCCTGTATTCTATTTTCTGTTTATTTGAATTTTCTTATTCTAATTATTTCATATCAGTGAAATCATACAATATTTGTCTTTTTGTGCTAGCTTATTTCACTCAACATGATATCTTCATGGTTCATCCATGTTGTTGCATGTATCAGGATTTTAGTCCCTTCTACAGCTGAATAATACTCCATTGTATATATACCACATTTTGTTTATCCATTCATTGCTTGATAGACACGTGTTGCTTCCATCTTTTGGCAATTATGAATAATGCCACTATGAAAATCAATGTGCAAATATCTGTTCCAGTCCCTACTTTCAATTCTTTTGAGAATGTACCTAGAAGTGGAGTTGACATGTCATACGGTACTTCTATCGTTAACTTTCTGAGGCACCACCAGACTGTTTTCCACAGTGGCTATACCATTTTACATTCCCACTAACAATGAGTGAGTGTTCTTGTTTCTCCACATCCTCTCCAACACTTGTTAGTTCCCTTTCTTAAAATAGCAATAATTTTAGTGGTTTGAAATGGTATCTTGTAATTTTGATTTGCTGTTCCCTAATGGCTAATGATATTGAGCATCTTTTCCTGTACTTATTGTCCATTGTACATCTATTTTGGAGAAATGTCAATTGTCCAACCCATTTTAATTGGGTTGTTTGCCTTTTTGTTGTTGAGTTGTATGTTTTCTTTATATATTCATGATTTTTGATAAATTTTAAAATTTATATTAGTTTTAGATTTACAGATAAGTTGCAAATATGGTACAGAGGTTTCCCATATACTCCATTCCCAGTTTCCCTTGTTGTTAACATCTTATGTATAGTAGATTTGTCACAACTAATGAACCAATATTGATATATTATCATTTACTAAAGTCTGTGCTTTACTCAAAAATCCTTAGTTTTTACTTAATATCCCTTTTTCTGTTCAGGATCCCATCTAGGATACCACATTACCTTTAGTCATCTTGTCTCCTTAGGCAACTCTTGATTGTGACAATTTCTCCAACTTTCCTCATTTTTGTGACCTTGAAAAGTTTGAGGAACACTGGTCAGGTATAGAATGTCTCTCATGTGAGATTTGTTTGATTTTTTTTTTCATCAGGTTAGAATGGGGTTATAGGGTTTTTGAAGGATGAGCACACAGGTTAAGAATACACATGACATCACTTTCGACGTTGACTTTCTTTCTTAGCTGAGGTAAGTTTTCTACACTGCAAAGTTACTATTTTATTCCATTTCCATATTTTACTCTTTGGAAGAAAGTCACTACACACAGCCCATATTTGAGGGGTGGTACTACTCTGATTTTATTTCTTCATGTATTGTTTTTCCCATAGCCTTATTATCATTCTGGCATCATCACCTTTCTTCCTCTCCTCCTTTCCTAGATAGAGCAGCAATTCCCCATGACAGACGGATCCTTATGGAAAATCATCCCTTTCTCTTCCCCTCCCTTCCACAGACATATGATGTATTTGTCATCTACTATTGTGTAACAGACCACCCCAAAACTCAGCAGTTTAAAACAACATCTGCAGATTAGGTAGAGGTTAACTCACGAGGATGGGCCCAGCAGGGCAGCTCTATGCAAAGTGTGGTCTGGGCAGCTCAGGTCTCTGCTCTGTGTGTATTCATTCTGAGACCCAGAATCGGGGAGTAGCTACCCAGAGAGAAGGATTCTTATGGCCACAACAGAAGTGGAAGAGGGTAGGCCTCACTGACCAAGTACTTTTTAAGTCCCTGTTTGCATTACAGCTGCTGATATCCCAAAGCAAGTCAAAGGGCCAAGCTCAAAGTCAAGAGGAGGAAGCATATACTCTGCTTTTGTGAGAGAAACTTCAAAGTCACGTGGCAAAGGGTTTGGATGCAGGGAAGGGCAAAGAGTTGGGGCTGGTGATTCAATATGCCCCCAATGATTGTACTATACTCCCATTTCAGAGCAGGGAGGAACCACTTATTTGACACTACTACTGGCATGGATGCCAAGAAATCAAGTAAGAATTATTGTCATCAATCTTCAGCCATGACACCGGGAAGGAGACTTGGTGGAAAGCAAAAGAAGAGGGGGAGAAGACCCAACACTATGAGGCTCCTAAATTGTTCTCCTTACCCAGAGGAGGGGTAACTAGTCTTTATCCTTAGCTCGTGGGTTCTCTCTCTCCTTCCCGCTCTTGCTCTCAGATGTTCCTGTTAAAGAAAGTATGGGGAGGGCAGCGTTGACATTTTCTCAAACTTCTCCCCAATCAAATCAATGAAACAGAAGCTATTTCATGTTGTGAAGCAAATAATGCATATGGTGAAAAGATAGGGACACCTTATTTTTGATGCTCAAATTAAGTTCACTTGTACCCCTACCAACCTAATTGCCAGACATCTTTCTTCAGAGTGACCTACAGGGCACAAGGGTTTTTATTGGGCTATTTAAAGATATTGCTTCAGGACAGGCAATTTGTGGGCTTTGCTTTTGGTTGTGTTGCTGCCTCAGCTACTAATGACCTGCATGAAGTTGCTGCTTTCCAGATTATTTTATTGGTGACAGTCTCCAATGTTACTACTCAAAAGTTTTAGGGAGTAGATCGTGTTCTCTCCTGAGAGACTCATTCTGAAGCACAAGACAAGCACTTGCCCCACTCTCCACAGTGTGGAGAGTGAAGTCAGGTTGTAATATTTAACAGGTGCTCAAGTGCTCAGGGTTTGGAGGGGTAAGGGGCTGGAGAGAATAACGGTCAGAATGCAAATGGATCACATTCATGCTTAAAGCTTTTCCTCACTTTAAAACAGACCAGAATACAGTCTTCTTTGTCAAAGGAAAAACTGTACTGAATAGGGTTAAACAGGCAAGGATTTACTCTATTAGGGGGCTTCTGCAGTAGAGATTACTTTATTTGGGGGCTTCTTCAATTCCAAGGAAGACAAGGGATTGGTTGAGCTTTATGAAACAGGGAAAGGGCAGCAGAATACTATGAGTGGGCTCTCTGGTGCAGAAGGTGAGGGGACGATTGGGAGCTGGTTTTTAAGTTGAAATAGCTAGAGCTTGAAGTTTATCATTATTTTTTTTTCCCCTGAAATCGAAACTCTTTCATTTTCTGTAGTCAGACAGCTGAAAGATTAGCTTCAAGGTAGTCATGGTAGAGGAGGTAGCAGTTGGAGTTGAGCATACCCTGAAGCTTGGCGTGTAAAAAGCAGTCTTGGTTATCCCAAAAGACAACTAATTGTTAGTAAGCATCTCTTCTGTATCAAGCATTGTGCTCATTTAATGTTCACAACAACAACCTTTTGATCCAGGTTTTATTATCCCCATTTACGGATAAACAAACCAAGGTTCATCACAAGGATTCCAATCAAGGTCCGTCTCATCAAAACATCCCATGATTGTTCTACCACAAAATGTGCAAAAGCAAAAAATCAAACATCAATATTAGCTTTAAAAAAGAATATTCATTTTATCAACTGATTTTTTTGAGCAATTTCTTTAAATGAGAAACTCTTCTACTTTATTTAAAGTGACATTCAATTTATAAATGTTATTTATTCTAAATGTTTATTTTATTTAAAAAACAGAACAGATTCCTATATAGTTTATAAGCTATGAGAGTGATTTTTAAATAGCAGTTGTTAACTCCAAGAAAATTTATTGTAGACTTTTACAACCAATATTTTTACTTTGAATTATTTACATAGCAGTCCTTGTGAGCTCCAGATATTATATAATGTCTGCTGTGTCTTCACTACCTCTGATTTGTCACCCTGCCAAACTGGAAATGCTGAGTTTTCTCACTTATACTGGAAAGTTACTCGAGTCAATTTTGGTATGAGAAACTATTTCTTAGGTAAAAGATTGATGTGTATGTATTAAGGGCACACCCAATTGAAATAAGTCTTGTTCAGGCCTGTCCTTTGGGGCAGTCAGAGCCTTGCAGTTGTCATTTATGAGCTGCGTGATTCAGATTTCTAAAATATATTTTGCAACTTGTAAGACTTGCATAACCTGTTCGGGGTATATATATGGTCATATTTCTTTTCTTTATTTTTTAACGTGAAATATAACATATATACAAAAAAGCAATAAATTTCCAAGTATATTTTAACAAGTAATTATAGAACAGATTTTAAAGTTTGGTATGGGTTACAGTTCCAAGGTTTTTCATTTTTCCTTCTAGCTGCTCCAAGACACTGGAAACCAAAAGAAATATCAATAGAATGATTCAGCACTCATACTCATTTGTTAAACCCTACTTTCTCTGTATAACTCTGCCATCACCTTTGATCTTTCTCCCACATTTCTTTCATTTTTTCCAATCAATTTATTCTTATTCATCAGAACCAGAGTATATCTTCTTAAGTATTCTCTGTCTACCAATATGGCTGTGGTGGTTGCCACCATAAGGTCTTGTTATGAATACTCATCCTGGATCCTTTATTTAGTGACTTTTATGCTCGAATAGTCATTGAACACCTTCTATGGAGCAGACACTAGGTCAGGCACCAGGAATATTGCTGGAAATACACTAGACATGGCTTCTGTGCTCATCGGGCTTCTCTAATTCCATAGCCCAGGAGATGATGACCTTCCTGGACCAAACACACAGACCAGCTCAGGAAGATGCTCCAAGCTTGGATTCCACCATTGTAGCTCCACAGTCACACACGGGCTCTGACACTATTCGCTACGTGGCAGGGTACTGAGGGCTTTGACTCTTGACCACTCTCAATCCACTTCTTTGCCCAGACGCTGAGTCACTTATGTCAAGTCTCATTCATCAGCTGAGGATACTCCTGCCCTTGAAGTGAGTTTCCTTTATGGCAACTGGTGCCCTTGAAAGCTACCCTGACATGTTGCTTTCTGTAACTCCAATTTCCACAGCTCACGTTCATGTCTTGCACTCTTCTTTCCCAGAGAGCACTGACCTCCTTGCGCAAATTGTACACCTCTTCTCCCAGAACTTTACATAAAAATAAACTGGTGTTAAACCATAAAGGGGGAGAAGAGGCATTATTGAGATTATTTCCTTTGCTCATCGATGTTAGGGTTACATAGCTAATGGGGTCACTCAGGAAACTCTTCACAGAATAATTGAGACTAGAGAATCACCATCCCAAGGTGACTTCCTGTCTCTGCGTAGGAGAAAAAAAAAAGAGGCTGAGATCATTCAAGCAATAACAACACTTTTACCTGTCATTATTTTAGGGGACAGAGAAAGGGTGGCATTTTCTAGACAAACCTGATTCATAGAACTTACTTTCTAACAGAAATTTGTGGTTATTTTTTAACTAGTAAAACAGAGTGAAGTGATGCTCTTGAATAAATAATAATTTCCTTAAACAGCAAGAAAAAGAAATACATAATGTATATCTCAAACTCTGTGGGTTATATATAAATATTAAATCTTTTACATATTTATATCATTGTATATTTTATATATGGCTAACACTTTGCAGCCCATAAAATTTAGAAATGAGCATTTCTGAAATCTCCCATGCAAATCTTCAAATCACTAACCACCACTGATGATAAAGAAAACTGAAGTTGAGCAGTACAAATAAAGTAGGCCTTCTAGAGACTGCCATGCAGTGTAGGTGATTTGGTGCAGTAAAATGGGTCAGGCTTTATTTAGCGCCTCACTCGAGATCCAGGCTGTGCCACTTAATAGGTTCAACTTTTAGCAAGTTTGCTTAATCTCTCTGAGCTTCTGTTTCCCTTTTTGTATATATGAGGAAAAAATAGCTACTTTTCAGGGTTATTGCGAGTATTGAATAATAATGTTTGTGCTTTGATGGTGTTCAAAACAAAAAAGCATTTATTATAACAGTTTTTAGGAAAAAGTTAGTTCTATGTCTCATAAGATTTTTGTAAACTGTAATGTATCTAGTTGTCCCCAATATTCATCCTTCCTTTCTTCCCCTAATAAAAACAACAACAACTTCATCTGGTCAAAGAGCCATAAACTAAAAGAGTGTATTTCCTTTTCTCTTGAAGCTAGGATGGTCATGTACCTAACTATTGGCCAATGGTACATGCGGGAACATGTTATATGCAACCTCTGGGTTGCAGGTACTTAAAAGAAAACAGCATCTTGTATCCTCACCCCCACCCCCATGCTCCCTGTCTGTTTTGCAATCATATTACTCACTGTAATGTGAATCTAGTCCACACGGTAATAAACTATATTTGACCACAAGGACGGACAAGGGAACAGGAAAAGAACATGGTAGAAGGACATGATGTAGCTGCCATTTCAGTCCTGAACTGCTTATACTGGGAGTGCTTTTTGAAAGAGAAATAAGTTCCTAATTTGTTTGAACTGTCTTTTCTTTCAGACTCAAGCTCAATATCCTAACTAACACGAACAGTATTGATAAACTGCCTGATTTACTATGGGAGGCTGTCTGAGGCAGCTTTCAATGTAACTCTTGGTTGAGTGGAATGTTCTATTTTAGATGACAGATATTTATATTCGGGGTTGGTGATAGGGACAAAGGGGGCACATTTATTACTGGTATTGGCACAGTCACTCTCATGACCAAATGCAGCCTTTCAAAGGCACAAAGTTGAAATTCAGTGGACTGTTCTCAAGGGCGTTATATGGATTCTGGTTTAATAAAATGACCTCCTCCAGAAGTTTTCTTCTAATAACTGGTTTGCTTACCAGTCAGATTAGTTCCTATAGTAATTATTATTATTATTATTATTGTTATTACACCTACTAATTATTAACTTCTTCTTAATTAGAACATTTAGTTCCTCAGATGGTGGTTTTAAAATTTCATTCTTTTGTTTGGGATTTAAGCTTCTTGCAGAGCTGCAATAGATGAAGTTTCTTCCATAGCCAGTGTATGAGCTGAGTCTACCTGACGGGAAAAAAAAGCTGGTAATTATCTGGATGTTTATCAATATTCATATGTGTGGCATCATGCCACTAACAATAAAAAGTATTTGATGCAAGTATTTAATTTCTATAACTATAGCCAGAAATGGGATCTTCTCAAAATTGTGAAATAAGAAACAATTTCTCTTATTTCTCAGTATCTTCTCTGGTGTCTCCTGATAACATCAGTCTTTCAAACCCAAACATTACTCTCATCCTTACTCCACTTGGCTTCACAACAGTTCCTGTCACTCTTTGAATATTTGTGTTTGGATTTAAGTTCTTTCTTTTTCCTCAGCTTCCCTTTGTCCTTTATATTTGCAAATCTCACTGCTAGCAATATTTTCTATTAATTTATTCATTAAAAGCTGCCTCACCTGATTCCCAAGCCTCAGTGTGTGTGCTCTTTAATTGTCATTTATATTGGTATTTTTGCCTTCCAGAAGACAGAAAACTTCATGGCACTATCTCTTAGTATCAGTTATCTATTGCCGCATGACAAATTACCTCAAATTTTTGTGGCTTAAAATGACACTTTTGTTGTTTGTTTAAAATGAAATGTTTTACTTGTATGATATTCCATGTTATAAGATCAGAGACCACACATTTATTATATTACAGCTTCGGTGGGTCAGGAGTTACAGGATGGCTTAGCTGTGTCCTCCACTTCAACGTCTCTCAACAAGGCTATGATCAAAGTATGTCCAAGGCTGTGCTCATCTCAAGGCAGGGGAGGATCCACTTTCAAGCTCATTTACATATTTGTTGGCTGGCTTCAGTTCTTCACAGGCCACCAGCCTGAGGGTTTCACTTCCTCACTGGCTTTTGGCCAGAGGTCACATTCAGTTCCTCACCAATGTAACTCTCCAACCTGCAGATTGCTTTATCAAGGCAAGTGAGCCAAGAACAGAAAAAGGAGTGCCAGCAGGGACAGATATATATTCCAATGGAATCAAATTGAGAGCTCAGAAATCAACCTTCATATGTATGGCCAACTGATTTTTGACAGCAGGGAAAAGAACACTACTGTTTTAATTTGTTAATGTTGCTGGGAATGCAATATGCCAGAAATGGGTTGGATTTTATAAAGGAAATTTATTAAGTTACAAGTTACAGTTCTAAGGCCATAAAAGTGTCCAAACTAAGGCATCCAGATAAAGATACCTCAACTCAAGAAAGGGCTGATGACATTCCGAGTTTCTCTGTCGGCTGGGAAGGCACATGGTTATGTCTGCTAACTTTCTCTCCCATCTGCTCATGTCAAATGGCTACCCCAGGGACATTTTCTTTCTGCTTCTCCAAATTTCTCTGTCTGTGTCAGCTCTGAAGCTTTTTCCAAAATGGTTCTCTCCTTTTTAATTATTTATTTTTAATTGATATATATTCACATACAAAAGTGGTTCCCTCTTAAAGGACTTCAAGCAAGCAACCCACCTTGAATGGGAGCAGACCCATTTCCATGGAAATCACTTAATCAAAAGGTCCCACTCACAGCTGAGTTGGCCACATCTCCATGTAAATAAATGACGTAATTCAAACGATCCCACCCAACAATATTGAATCAGTGTTAAAGAATATGGCTTTTATGGGATACACAATAGTTTTAACCCAGCACAACCACCCAATTGAGAAAGAATAATGTCTTCAACAAATGGTGCAGGGAAAACTGGACCTCTATTTGCAAAAGACTGAAGATGGACCCTGAACTCATACCATATACAAAAATCAACTCAAAATGGATCAAAGACCTAATTATAAGAGCCAGAATTTTCAAACACCTAGGATAAAACTATAGGGAAGCATTTGGGGGAATTTTTGTTAGCCAATGGTTTCTTAGATTTTTACATCCAAAGCACAAGAAAAAAATAGATAAATGGGGACTCATCAAAAATAAAAACTTCCATGGATCAAAAGATTTATCATGAAAGTAAAACTACAACCTATATAATGGAAGAAAATATTTGGAAACCACTTATTGTCCAAAGGTTTAATATCCAGAATCTATAAAGAAATTCTTCAACTTAACAATGCAAACAACCCAATTTAAAAAATAGTCAAAGGATTTTAATAGACATCTTTCCAAAGAAGATATACACAATGGCCAGAGAGCACATGAAAAGATGCTTAGCTTTATTTTAGCCATCAGGGAAATGCAAATCAAAACCACAATGAGATACCATTTCACATACATTAGAATGACTGCTGTTAATATCCAATGACAAGCAGAAACCTCTGGGATGAACCAGGACCCAACATCAAGGGATTGAGAAAGTTTTCTTGACCAAAGGGAGGATGAGAGAAATGAGACAAAATAAAGTTTCAGTGACTGAGAGATTTCAAACAGAGTTGAGAAGTTATCCTGGAAGTTATTATTATGCATTGTATAGATATCCCTTTTTAGTATTGGAGTGGCTGGAGGGAAGTGCCTGAACCTGTTGAGCTGTGTTCCAGTAGCCTTGATTCTTGAAAATGATTGAATAAAGATATAATGTTTACAATCTGACTGTGTGATTATGAAAACCTTGTGTCTGATGTTCCTTTTATTCAGGGTATGGACAGATGAGTAAAAAAATATGGATAAAAAAAAAAATAATAGTGGGGGTGTGATGGTGAGGTTCATGTGTCAATTTGGCCAGGTGATGGTGCCCAGTTGTCTAGTCAAGTAAGCACTGGCCTATCTGTTGCTGTGGGGACACTTCATGGACTTAAATCATGAGTGTGTTGGCTGTATCCATGGCTGATTACATTTGCAGTCAGCTAAAGGGAGTGTCTTTTGCAATGAGTTATGCTTAATCTAATTACTAGAAGATTTTTAAGGAGCATTCAGAAGAGACAATCCGTCTTTCTGCTTCAGCCAACCAGCCTCTCCTAAGTTTTCATTCAGGACCTTCACTGGAGCTGCCAGCTCATAGCCTACCCTACAGATCTTGGACTCTTACATCCCCACGGTTGCATGAAACACTGTTCTAGTTTGCTAGTTGCTGGAATGCAACACACCAGAGATGAATTGTCTTTTAATAAAAGGAGATTTCAGAGTAAAGGCAGATAACTTTCACCTGAGTTCTTTCTTATGAAGGAAGGCACAGGTTGATCTCTGCTGGATTTCTCTCCAGGTCTCTGGGTTCCAACAACTTTCCCCAGGGTGATTCTTTTCTGTGTCTCCAAAGGCCTGGGCTGAGCTGTGAGTGCTGAGATGAGGTATGGTGAGCTGCTTGGGCTGTGCTACATTGACCTTTCTCATTTAAGCTTCCAGCCAATTAAATCAAACATCATTCATTGCAGCAGGCACGCCTCTTAGCCGACTGCAGATGTAATTAGCAACAGATGAGGTTCACATGCCATTGGCTCATGTCCACAGCAATAGAACTAAGTACCTTCACCTGGCCAAGTTGACAGCTGAACCTAACTACCACAGACACTTTTATAAATCTCACATTTACAGATATCTCCTGTTGTCTGTTGATTCTGTTTCCCTAGAGAACTCTAATTAATACAGGGGGACAAAAGGTAAAATAAATTGAGTAGATGGAAATACTAGTGGTCAATGAGAGGCAGAGGTAAGGTGTATGGTGTGTGTGAGTTTTTCTTTTTTTTTTTTATTGCTTTTTCTGAGGTGATGTAAATGCTCTAAAAAATGATGATGAATACACAATTATGTGATGATATTGTGAGCCACTGATTGTACACCATGTATGGAATGTATATGTGTGAAGATTTCTCAATAAAAATATTTTTAAAAAAATATCCAATGAGACTTTCAAAAAGACTTTCAATTTTTTACCCTTTATCCTATTATTTATTTATTTTCGTCCTTTTTTTTATTCATCTGTCCATACCCTGAATAAAAGGAGCATCAGACACAAGGTTTTCACAATCACACAGTCACATTGTAAACATTATATCTTTATTCAATCATCTTCAAGAATCAGGGCTACTAGAACACAGCTCAATAGGTTCAGGCACTTCCCTCCAGCCACTCCAATACTAAAAGGGGATATCTATGTAATGCATAATAATAACCTCCAGAATAACCTCTTGACTCTGTTTGAAATCTCTCAGTCACTGAACTTTATTTTGTCTCATTTCGTTCTTCCCCTTTTGGTCAAGAAGGATTTCTCAATCCCATGATGCCAGGTCCTGACATCCTGGAAGTCCTGAGCCATATGACCAGAGAGATTCACACATCATGCCCCACATAGGGGGAGGGCAGTGAGGTCACCCGCCAAGTTGGCTGAGAAAGGCCACATCTGAGTAACAAAAGAGGTTCTCTGGGGATGACTCTTAGGCATAACTATAAGTAGGGTTAGCTTATCCTTTGCAGGAATAGTTTCGTAGGGGCAAATCCCAAGATCGAGAGCTCAGCCTACAGAATTGGTTTTCCCTGCTGCTTGGGAGAATATCAGGAATTCCCCAGATAGGGGAGTTGAATATTCCCTCCTTTCTCCCCAACCCCCAAATTGCTCTGGGATATATCATGGCACACTAATCTGTACAAGTCAACAGAATCTCATGCCCTATTCAAGATTCCATGTAATTGTGGTAAAGCCATGCAACTTTAATTCTAATCCAGTCTTTTGGGACAGCCATCTTCTTTTAATCCTGACCCTATATTGTAGGATGGACCTCTTGATTAGGTTGCTTCCAAGGAGATATGACACATCTGATTGTGGGTGTGATGTTTAATTAGATTACTTTCATGGAGATGTGACCTATCAAGTTGTAGGTGGGACCTTTTGAAATATGACTCTGTTCATTCAAAGGTAGGTCTTAATTAGTTTATTGGAGTCTTTAAAAGAGCTCACAGAGGGAGAAATCTCAGATACAGATATTTAAAGATGCTTGGTGTGCCAACACAGATGCATGGATAGCCTTTAGAAACCACAGCCCAGCAGATGTTGCCATGTGCCTCTCCATGAGATGCTAGGCAAATCAGAGCCTGGAGAGAGCCAATATAGACTAAGTAAGGGTTTACAGACACTTGGAGAGGAGGCCACTGGAATTAGAAGCACAAAGGAAGAAACAGAGAATAAGGACTTCAGGAGCCAGCCATGTTGCCTTCCCAGCTGACAAAGAAATCTCACATGCCAGTTGGTCTTTCTTTGTAGTCAGGTATCTTTCTCCTGATGCCTTAGATTGGACATTTTTAAGGCCTTAGAAAAAATTCATGGAATTGCTTACTATAAACAGTGAACCCTAAGTTAAATCACAGACTATTGTTAACAGTACAATTATTAAAAATGTGCTTTTATCAAGCATAGAAAATGTACCACACCAATGCAAGGTGTTAATAATAAGGTGGCATATAGGAATCATGTATTTTATGTATGATTTTTCATGCATAAAAACTCATGATATCTCTCATTTAAAAAAAAAGAATATATCTAAATTGGAGGTACAAAATTCAACCTAACACAGGTATCAAGGGATTAAAGGTTTTTAGAGGATTCTTAATTGAAATGATTTTCTTCCTTTAGTAAAAAGGTTGTATGGCAGTGAAAAGAGATCGGAAAGTAGAAACATCATTTCTAGGATTAGTCCTGTCATGATCTTGCATATTTCATGGAAGTCAAACTCTATCTCAGTTTTCTCACATAAAAATAGAGAAAATTTATATCTGACAATAGCAACCAGAGATTGATTTCAGTTGATTAGAACAAAAAACCCTAGTAACCATGGCTAAAACAAGTAGGGATTATTTTACTCATGCAATGAGAAGCCTGGAGGTAGGTTATTGTCATGTGACTCAAGAATGTCCAAGCATAGGCCTCTAGGTTTTCCATGGCTTTTTCTCATTTTTCAACAAGATAATTGTTCAGCCCCAGCTAAAATACTTGCTTCAAGAAAAGAGAAATGGGGTTAAAATTAGTTTCCCTTTAAAATAATTTTTGCTGCAGGGCTCATCTAACATAACAACCTTCACCTATGTCTCAATGACCATAGCTGAGTCATATGCCTACTCCTATTTCAAGGGGCCCTGGGTCTTATAGGTCCAAGCAAGACACGTAGCCACCTCCAACAAAACCAAGGATAGACAAGGATATAAGAGGAAAATTGACAATATGTAGACATCCATACAATAAAAAAGAGCACCCCTGATGCTTTTTCCCACCTTTTCTCATGAGGTGGGGGGGGTGTCATAATGATAAATATGAGATGCAGTCATTAAAAAAACATTTTTTGAGCATTTAATATATGCCAAGCATCAAAAACATTTTTTAAATAATAATGTTTTATGGCAACAGACCTATCGAAGGTGACTCTCAGGGTGTAAGTGCTGTCTCCTTGATATGACAGCAATGAGATCATGCCCACCACAAAATGGGCACACATGACAAAAAGTCATCTGGCTTTCACCCTTATTCTTTTGAACAGCCACACAAATGTAAAAGTTCATGGACTAGCCAGAGGCCTGTGAATTAGGCTTTTTTTTCCCACTGCATTAATTCCCAACTGTTAACTGAGCCGTTAAACATACTCCCTTAATGTTAGATTCAGGTATCATCTCTGCCCCAAAACTTCATCTGACACACCCCTCCTTTTGTGCCTCCATAGTTCTAGGTACATAGCACCATCATAACACTTTTACTGTGTAATGAAATGATTTGTTTGTCTCGTTCCATCTTCACTTTTTCACTTTCTTTCTTTTTTTTTAATTTGCATATGGGCAGGAGGCACCAGGGATCGAACTCCAGACCTCCAGCACGGCAGGTCGGAGCTCTGCCTGCTGAGTCACGGCAGCCGCCCACTTTTTCACTTTCTTCAAATAGATTTTTGATATTCTGGAAGGCAGGAACCGTATCTTTCATTTCTGTATTTTTCAATGCCTATTATAATGACTGGACCTAACTGCTAAGCAAATGTTGTTGAATGAAGGAATGATGAATGAATGAACAAATGAAATATTGTGTTTATTAAGCAGTAATGTGTGCTCTCCACTTTCATAGATCAAAGCTGATAGTGTTTTAAATGGCATCAATCTGTACACAGAGGAGACCATCAGAAAGATACAGAAGACCTATGCAGACCTATGCTGATAGAAAGTCCATTGCCTTGCATCTTGGCATTAAGAAAAGAATGCAGACTTTATAGAATGTGTATCCATCCATCAGTTATTGGAGCTGCCACACTCAGGGATAGACACGAGAGCCAAAGAGGCCAATGCCAAATTAAACGTATCTGGAAGCAGACATTCTGTAGTCACTGAAAGGCACAACTTTCCTCATCATATGGTCGATAAGAACTCAGTTATTCAAAAATCTTAGAACTATGAACAGCTTCAAATATAAAGGGAGAATTCTCTGGTGTTATTAGGAGCCCTGATATCTCACTGAGTGACCAACTGACTGACAGAAACAAGAAGAACAAGACACACAGAGAACCTAGAGGACTGACTACATTCTGGAAGGAAGTAAAATATCTAAAACACACAAATAGTATGGGAAGCATTTCTGTTTCATCAAGCTTCATTGACTGCATAATGGACCACATAAGTTCATTCCTTACAGAAAGGACGTTAAATTCTGACAAATAATATGGCCCTTCAGAGAAAGATACTTACATAGTCAAGATGATAAAAGTGCTGTTTATGGTCAATTTTGTATCAATGTAATAGAAATTTCAACAATGTTAATGGCTTAAAACATCTATTTATGGCCAGAATTCCAGCTACAGAGTGATTATGCTCTCTGGTCAGATACTTACAAGCCTGAAGCCCAGAGGTTGACTGGGTTGTGTTCCCTTCTAGAGGTTCTGCGGAAGAGTCCTTTTCCAACTCATCCTTGTCACTTGCTGAATTCAGCTCCTTTGGTTGTGGTACTAAGGTCCCTGCTTCCTGCTGGCTGTCAGCTGGGGGCCACTCTTAGCTCCTAGAAATGACTCAGCCTTGCAATGTGTTACCCTCCATCTTCAAAACCAGCAATGGCACATAAAATTCTTCTTATGCTTCAGATGTCTCTGACTTTCCTATCGCTAACCTCTGGACCCAGCTTTAAAGAATTCATGTAATTAGGCCAATCCAACCTAGATAATATCCCTGTCTTAAGGTCAACTGATCTGTGATGTTCATCACATCTGCAAAATACCTTCACTAGATTAGTGTTTGGGAGAAGGTGTGTGTGTATACCTGTACAGATAACGGTGTGCTGGTTTGAATCTGTGGTGGGCCCCAGAAAAGCCATGTCCTTTGTTCCTCATTTAATATTGCTGGCTGGGAGCTTTTTGATTCTTCCTTTGGAGATGTGGCTTACCCGATTGTGGGTATTAGCTTTTTTGGGGGAGTGGGGGTGGTATTAAGTTTTGGTTAGAGGGAGATGTGACTCCACCCATTCCAGGTGAGTCTTGATTAGATTACTGGAATCTTTTAAATAAGGAAACATTTTGGAGAGAATCCCTTTTAGAACCATGACAGAGCCCATGCAGCCAGAGACCTTTGGAGATGAAGAAGGAAAACACCTCCCAGAGAGCTTCATGAAATAAGAAGCCCAGAGAGAAACCTGGCAGACACCATCATGTTCGCCATGTGCTTTTACAATTGAGAGAGAAATCCTGAATTTCATTGGCCTTTCTTGAATGAAGGAAATGTCTTGGCACCTTAATTTGAGCATTTCTATAGACCTGCGTTAATTGGGACATTTTCACAGCCTTAGAACTGTAAACTTGCAACTTAATAAATTCCCCCTTTTAAAAGCTGTTCCATTTCTGGTGTATCGCATTCCAAGTGCTAGCAAACTAGAACAGGGGGTAATCTTAGAATTCTTCCAACTCATTGGTTTTCAGCTTTTAAATTCTACCTTTAGACTAGTTGTTCTTAACTAGAGAGTAACTTTGCCCTCAAACTCCACAGGACATTTGGCAATATCTGGAGACAATAATGGATATTACCTAATGGGTTGGGGTCAGAGATATTGCTAACCCATCTACATTGCATAAGATAGTCCTCCACAGCAAACAATTACCCAGACCAAATATCAGTAATGCCAGGATTGAGAAACCCTGCATTGGACAAACATGAAATACAATTCTTATAGCAGCAAAGAATTGTAGTTATCAACCTCAGCAATATAAAAGTAAAAGTATAACTGATGGTATTACACAAGATGGAAGATGTAATGATAGGAAGAAAAGGAAGGAGGATGGCATTTATATTCACCTTACATAAAGAGGGGCTTGGAATATTAGAGTTAATGGATAGTGAATGAAAGGTGAGTATATTGCCTAAAATTATAAAGATAGATAAAAACTAAAAATAATAAAAATGTTAAGCAGTAGAATGAGAAGGGAGAAGGAAAGGGACATAAGAAGTGTTTCCTAAAATTGATAAACAAATAAACAGTACTTTAAGCATTTCATTTTGAAACAGTGGAACTTAGAAGGGCTAAAAGAGGTTGCCTTAAGGAAATAGAACTGGGGATAGTGAGGATAGGTTTAGAGGATGTTGCTTTTCATTATAAATTCTGCTGTACTATTTACTTATTTTTTGTACACACCGGCATTACTTTAATAAAAGTGTAATTTTAAAAGAAACAATGCTTATGAGGTTAACCTAGGTGACATAGTCATGGTACAGTGACATAGTCATGGTACAGTGACATTATAGGTGATACAATGCCATATTGTGTGTGATAACCTGAAAAATGGAGTAGTTAACTGCCTGACTTTTTAATCTTTAAAAAGTCTCCCAGAGAAAAAGGTTCACAGACAAAGTTCCAATTATTTACATTTCAATAAAATCAGTCTTAAAAATATATCCTATTCATTGTAACCTACTGGGGTTACAGTTACATGAGAAAAGTTTGTGTAGGATTGTGGATCTGGACTGGAAAGAGAGAAGGTTGAAAATAATTCAGCTTGTAAGTTGGAATGATTCTAGGTCAATGGGTTAATGTTTACCTTAATTTTTCATTAATGTTGGTTATTATGATCAATTAATGAAAAACGTGGATTTATTTTTGTTACTCATGTTCTTTTATTCTATTATTTTTTATTAAATATTGCTTTTTTCAACTTTTAGAACATGAAATTTTATGACATTGGATGATAGTAATACAAGAGTAAATGGCAACATTTAAAAACCATTTGCTTCAGGATCTCCTGTTTAAAAAGCATGAAGAGTTTGAGTAGAAGAATGCTGTGTTGTGGTTGTTGCTGTTGTTTTCTTTTACAAAATCTGTTTTGAAGTTGAAAAGACCTGTGTGAGGAAGATTCAAAGGCTATAAATGGAGTACAATTGCCCAAGTGTGGGAAACTCAAATTCAGACCTGTCTTAATCCCTGAAGATTGATATCTTTCGTCACCGCCAATGCCAACGATGCCAATGACAGCATTTTAAAATCCTAGACTTCCAAGCAAAACTTTGAAGTGAAGTGTCAGATATAAAGATCGTTATCTGAGTACATCTCCCTCCACCCATTTCATGTCCTCCACCCACGTTCTAAGGGTGCACAGCTGGGGTTGTTAGAACCGGGAAAGACACTGGAAAGAATGGAGAGATCTGGGCACAAGTCTTGCCTCCGCCACTTCCTGTGAACTTGAGCATAATGAGAACAAACTCATCACATATAGGAAAAGCGGGGTAAGAGTTTAAAGCTGTAGCCTCCTTGTCTGGGGAAAGTATAAAATCACTCCACACAGAGCTGAACTCTGGACTCCCGGTTACTGCTACTCCAAGAACCGATTGTGGGAAGTAGATGGTTCTAAGTGGGTGCTCTAGAGAGCAAATCAGATATTTTTCTCAGCCTCAGAATTTATAAATCGAAGCAACAATAGTTACTCAAACTTAAAGTTTTAAAGTGATATTCAGTTTAAAATTTTCTATTTAGAAAGTGAACTCTAACCTACCAATGTGACACAATAAGAAGTGTGCAATTCACATAAGAAGCATTCTTGCCAAAAATATTAAACCGGAATCTCGTCAGGAGGAAACAATCAGATAAACCCAGAATGTGGCACAGATTCTGGCCTAGACTCTTTTTTTTTTTTTTAAAGTCCACGACATGGAGAGAAAGGAAAGAAAAAGAAAGCTGAGGGACATTTTTAGATTAAAAGATACTAAGAGATATAACGATTAAGTGCAATGTGTGAAACTTTATATTGGTTCCTGATTGGAAAAAATAAAACTATATAAAATGCTCTGGGGGCAGTTGGGGAACTTTGAACATGGACTAAATATATTACAGGGAATAACTGTTCATTTTTTAGGTATAATACTGGCAATGTGATTATGTAGGAAATCTCTATTCTTGGGGATACCAAGTTATAACACTAAAAAGAATTGAGGGATGTAGTGCCATGATACCAGCAATTTATTTTCAAACTGTTCAGCAAAAACATGCATATGTATTTGAAATGTTTTTAATATATTTACAAACTCACATGCAGAGAGAGAAAAGAGAAAGGAAATATCGTAAAATGTTGACAGTGATTAATCTAGGTGAAAGGTATACAGGTGTTCAATGTAACATTCTTTCAACTTTTCTGCAAGTTGGAGAACTTCAAAATAAGAAGTTGAGCCAATTACATCTATAAATTCCTCTTAAAATAGTATGTGAAGATAGGTAATATATTCACATTTAATTTTTCAATTGAGTGTATAGGTTTCATTTGCACACTATACAATCATTCTTTTTTAAAAAAAGCAAGATTTTATTTTGCCCTGTTGGCTTCCAGTGAGGAACATTACAGATGATAAGTTTATAAGCAACCATTGCCAAGTTTTCTTCATGAGCTGTCTTTATGTATTAATTGTAAGTTCTCTAATAAGTAGTTTTATGGCCATTTGTTTCATGTTTCACCTGATATATCCTTTTACTGTTCCTCTTGGGGTGATGTTTCTTCACGTGGCAAATGTTGCCTTTGGCATTTTTCTTGGCTGTTTTTTCTTCCAACCACTGCTTAATAGTATGATTATGTGGGCTGGCACAGATTCTTCTGCGCTTGATGTGAAGGCTGCCAAAAAGGAAGAAAACAAAAAGCACTGATAGCAAATGCAAATAAACAAAAACTTAGTGGCTTTTTTGCGTGTATGTCTCTTTGCAAAGGTGTTTTTTTTTTAATTGTGAAGAATAACATGTATTAAAAAAGCAATAAATTTCAAAGCACACCATAACAATTAGTTATAGAATAGATTTCAGAGTTTGGTAGGGTTACAGTTCCACAATGAACTTAGTGCCTTTTATAAGCAGTTCCCATTTTTTGGACGCAGTGTATTCTCAGAGGCTGAATCCTTAAGCTAAGCACCATAAGGTTAAATCTTGACTTTATATATACTGCAGCCTGTGGCTCCTCAGACATCGACAGAATATCTTAAAAGGAGATGGAGGAAGAAAAGGAGGAGGAAGAAGAACTTGAGGAGCAGAAGGAAAAGGAGAAAGAGAACAAGAAGGAAGGGAAAAAAGGAAGAGAAGGAAGAGGAGAAGGAGAAGGAGAGAAAGGAGAAGAAGGAAGAGAAAGGGAAGAAGAAGGAGAAAGAGAATGGAAACAATAACATAATCCAAATGAAAAAAATTCTCTTTCCTAACACCAGGCACCACCCAACAAAACTAATTCACTTCTCATGGCCCAACTCAAACCCATCCTTCTTCATGAGGTTCTTCTAGGTCCTCACAGTTGAATAGTCTCTGTCTTTCTTTTGAGTCCCTAAGGTCCTGCTTGCTACTCTTCTGGCACTTAGTTTACTCTGCCTTTTATTTGAGAACTTGTCTCATCACTCCTACTAGAGTTATGGTCCTTGAGAAAGGAATGGTCCGGAAGTGAATTGAAAAGTCCTTGTCCACAGTATCAGTAATTAGTTGTAGCTATAAGGTTAAAAGTGTTCAAAATAAGGATGGCCTGGTTTTGTTTTCACAGAACAATCAATTGAAACATTATAGGTATTTGATAGCATTTAATAGTATCCATACCACGTCACAGAATTTGTTTTCATTTTCATTTTCTCATATGAAATTTTAGCATTGTGTTGGGAGGACCCTAGAGCAGCATTCACAAATTTTGCAAATACTGCTGGATCTCCATATAAAATATTTATTTGCCTAGATAAGTTGAAACCTTATTATTGGGGGAAAAAAAGATAGGGGAGTAGAGAGAAACTAGGCTGCCATTTCTCCAAATGACCCAAGTAGAATCTTTATTAGATAATATGGAGATTCTTGAAATGAGTGATAAAATAGGGAAAGGCATGAATGAATTTTACCATAGCCAACATGTGGGGAATATTGATTTGAAAGAGATAGGGCATCTTAGTAGAAGACAACGCATTCACGAAGGTATTAGATTGAGGGGTCTTCAAAAGAAAAACTAATAACTACTTAGTTTGGCTTTAAGTATTAGATATTATAGGAGAAAACTTGGCTGCAGCACTGCTGGTAGCAGAAAACAAAACAAAAGGAAGCCCAAAAAACTAGAGTTGAAACTCCTACCCTTTGCAGAGAAAGACTAGAGCTCTCTCCTTTCCCTGTGGCATCAGCAGGAACGTGACTCCAGTGAGTACGTGAAGATTCCACTGCATCCAGACAAGCCCATTACACAGTAAAGAACCAAGACCCAACTCCAGTATTCCATGGGAAGTGATGAACTGTCTTGAAGGAGGAATATTGGCACTGATGTTAAAGGAGCGGCTGGATGAGGGGAGTATAGACAGACATGCAGAGACAGAGCTATAAGAAATAGGCAACAAACACCACATGGACCCCTTTGGAAAGCCTACTCTGGGAGACCTTAGCCTCTCAAGTTAAGGAATTGTTTACAAGAACACAGCTCCCAACTAGGAGATGCTGTGATATTTAAGGATCATAAAGTTTAAAAACTGTTTAAACTTCTTGTGCTGGTTTGAAAATATTATGTACTCCAGAAGAGCCATATTTTAATCCTGATTCAATCTTGTGGGGGCAGCCATTTCTTTTAATCCTGATTCAGCACTGTGGGATGGAATCTTTTGATTAGATTATCTCCACGGAGATATGACACACCCAATCATGCGTGTGACCTTTGATTAAATGGAAGTGTGACTTCACTCATTCTAGGTGGGTCTTGATTATTTATTGGAATCTTTTTAAAAAGTAAACATTTTGCAGAGAGCCAGAAATGACAGCAACCTCAGAGCTGACAAAGAGCCAACAGAAATGACAGAGCCTATAGAGAGGGAGAGCTGACACAGATGCTTGGAGCCCAGCAGATGTTGCCATGAGATGTTAAGCAAGCCAGAACCTGAAGAGAGCCAAGGGAAGTCAAGAGATGAAAGCCAACCTCAGAGAAGAGAAGTGAGGAAACCCCACAGAAACAGAGGCTGAAAGCAATGGAGCAAGGGAACAGTAGATGCCAGCCACATGACTTCCCAGCTGACAGAGGTGTTCTGGACCTATCTGCTATTGATTTGTTTTTTTATATCGGCATTTCTTGAGTGAAGGTAACCTTTTGTTGGTGCCTTAATTTGGATACCTTCACTTCCTTAGAACTGTAAACTTATAATTTATTGAATTCCCTTATGAAAGTCATTCCATTTCTGGTATACTGCATTCTGGCAGCTTTCAAACTAACACAGATTTTGGTACTGGGGAAGTGGGGTGCTGCTGTGGATTACAAATACCAAACTGGTATGGCTTTTTTAAATGGGTAAGGGGAAGACTCTGGAAGAACTGTGAGGAATTTAATAGGAAAGGCCAGAATTGCTTTGAAGAAACTGTTGGTAGAAATGTGGACTCTAAGGGTACTTCTGATAGGGCTTTAGATAGAAATGATGAACATGTCATTGGAAACTGGAAGGAAGGCATTCTTTTTAGATGGAAAGCAGCATTTAAGAGTGATGAACTTGGATATTTAGCAGAAGAAATTTCCAAACTAAATGTGGAAAATGCAGTCTTGCTGTTCCTTGAAGCTTATAGTAAAATGTGAGAGGGAAAAGATACTGAACTCTTGGATACAAAAAAAAAAAAAAAAAAAAAAAAAAGCAGAAATCGGTGCTCTGGAAATTTTCTGAACTTGCAGAAAATGAGACCTCAGTGAATAGGGTCTCACATGAGTATTTAAACAAACATGGAAGCAGTCAGCCTTTTCAGGAAAATCCAGGATTGAAGATCAAGTTATTCAGAAAGGATTTGTGGAAAGGCCTTTTGTCTGATGGCTATGATCCCAGCATATTGCATAGAAAACCAACAAGAGTTTTGTGGGATCTGTATAAACGGAACCACTGCCAGTCTGAATTAAAACGAACAGAAAGGGACAAAGTGAAGGAAAAATGTCTTCAGAGGCAGAAGCATGAGGGCTAAGGTCTGGAGCCAGGAAACCTCAGGCCAGGAGAGTGGACCAACCCACATACATGGAGAGAGTGAGTTCGCCCCAGAAGCAGAGGGTGGGCCTTCTACCTCGACGTTCAAAAAGGGTTGTGTCACCTCAGGCCTCAAAGAGAGTGGGATGCATAAACTGAGGATTGGGAGCCTGGCTGTCACCACATTATTCTGAGTGAGTGATTGAGAGTGTGCCCCAGAGGTGACAGAGAACCCAGGTACAACCCCAATGTTTGGAGAGGGTTGAGCCGAGTAAAAGGCAGTCTCTCCAATGTCCCCCAAAGTTGCATTTAGAAAGAGTTGGGCCACTGCCAGGGCCCTAGGAAAGGGTGGGACTGCTGCCTCCTAAAGCCCTGAAGATAAATGACTCTCAGACTTTGAAATCCAATGGAGTTTGCCCTGCAGGTTTTCAGAACTGTTTGGGTCCAGTGACCCTTGTGCTTCTTCCAATTTCTCCCTATGGAAATGGAAACATGTATCCTATGACTATCCCTTCTTTGTATATTGGGAACAGATAACTTGTCCTGAATTTTACAGGTCCAGAGCCAGAAGGGAATTTTGCCTTAGAACAGACCATGCCTGTAGATGACTTTGACGAGATTTTGTACTCGTTTTAACTTTGTATTGTTACTGAAATGTTTTAAGGCTACTGTGATATTGAATTGAAGTGAATGTATTTTGTATATGGAAAAAACATGTCTTTGGGGGGTCCAGAGGGTAGAATGTGCCAATTTGAAAATTTATGTGCCCCAGAAAACCATGTTTTATTCCTGATTCAATCTTGTGGAGGCAGCCATTTCTTTTAATCCTTATTCAGTAGTGTAGGATGGAAACTTTTGATTAATTTGTCTTCATGGTAAGGTGGCATGCCCAATTGTGGGCATGACACTTTGATTAGATGGAGATGTGACTCCACCCATTCCAGGTGGGTCTTGATTAGCTTATTGGAATCCTTTAAAAGAGGGAACATTTTGGAGAGAGTGAGAAACAATAGAAGCCTTGGAGCTGACAGAGGGACCAGATACTTCTAATACAGGTACTTCAGAGAACAAAGTCACGGATGTTTGGAGATGTTTGGAGCCCAGCAGATGTTGCCATCAGATGTTAAACAAGCCAGAACCTGAAGAGAGCCAAGGGAAGCCAAGAGATGAAAGCCAGCCCTGGAAAAGCCAAGTGAGGAACCCCGCAGGAACTGAGGTTGAAGGCAATGGAACCCAGGAGCAAGGGACCAGCAGATGCCAGACATGTAACTACCCAGCTTACAGAGATGTTTCTGAACGATCAGCCTTTCTTGAGTGAAGATGACCTGTTGTTGATGCCTTAGTTTGATTTAGAACTGTAATTTTTATAGGTTTAGAACTGTAAACTTGTAACTTATTAAATTCCGCTTTTTTAAAACCATTCCAATTCTGGTGTATTGCATTCTGGAAGCTTACTAATTAATATACTGCATTTAGTGGTATGCTTTATGGTGTCCAACAGGTCTCTTAGACTCTTCAAACAACTTGCAAACTAACACACCTCTTTTTACATTCCATGTGTATTCCATCAGGATAAAAAGAGAAGAGGTACTGTTGGAATGGAGGTAGCCTATTCCACACTCCCTCCCCTACCCCCATTCTGAGGTCCTCTGATGGGCACTAGTCTACCCCACTATGAACTTCCAGGTAGAGAGGAGTTTTGACTTCTAAGAAACTGTAAGGCTGACATTTTCACATAAAAGAGTAGATAGAGACCACCCTATAGACCTAAAGGGATGGCCCTGCCTAGAGATTATACCTATAATTGTTCTCTGAAATGTTTCCTTACCTGTCCCTCCAAACACAACAGCCCTTAATAAACATTTCTGAAAAAAAATGCAGTCCTCCCAGATGACTTTAATAATCCCAACAGATAATGTCTATCTGATTCAAGAATGTCAGACCTCTACCCAGGATGACCAATTTTGCCTTGTGTGTAGGATTAGCAACAACCAGAAGCTCTTAAATGAAGTCACTGTAGAGGAGTTCAAATAAGCCCACTGCTATTGAAGACATTACAATGATCATTTACAGGGTGTGGAACAAAGAACCTATTTCTAAGCAGAAGTGGAAGTGGAAAAAAAATCTAGTGAGTTCACTATAAGTGATTTATGATTAATATGATTAATCATAGGTATTATTTGGGGATGGTATTTCCAAAATGAACCATGTTTCCTGAATCTAAAAGACTTGTCTTAAATCTTAAAGTCTTTAACCACAGTCAAGATTAAAAGACTACATTTTGGATAAGTCAAATCATGCTCTGTGGTAAAACAATTTGAAAACAACATATGATAGATTGTGTTTTGTGTACCCCAGAAAAAAAATCTTCTAAATCTTAATCCCATTCCCATGCATGTGAACCCAATGTAAATAGGACCTTCTGAAGATGTTCTTTTTAGTTAAGGTGTGGCCCAAATGAATGAGGATGGGTTTTAATCCTATTGCTGGAACTTTTATAGGAGAAAGCTATGGAGAGAAGCCAGAAACTGGAAGTCAACAGGAATTGTGAAGAGAAAAAAGAGTGCATCTCATTGTGTCAGGAAAGCCAAGGAACCCAAGGGTTGCTGGCCAGCCAGAACGCTACTGACCCTGGGAGAAAGCAAGCCTTGCAGCCTCTGAACTGTGAGCCAATATATACCTGTTGTTAAACCAACCCATTGTATGGTATTTGTCTTAGCAGTTTGGGAAACTAAGACACAAGAGAAACTTTATTTGTGTTAAATGTCAGAAAACACAACAGAGAAGATCTGTAACTTATGATAAAAAAATACTATATAGTTAATTTCATCTTTTTGAGATCAGGGTAAAAAATATCTGTACTTTTTAGCCTTCTTATCAGCATACAGATCAATTTCTGTACATTTCAGTTCCTATACCCTTTATATCTCTATCTCACACCTGCTTAGCCCCCCCAAATTTCACTTACAATACTGCTTCCAGTAATGTCCCCTGATAATCCCCTGAGTCTGTCTCTTACTCTTATATACACAGAGAGACTTCATCAGCTTCTTTCCCCTGGGAGTCCCATGGGAATCTCTACAAGCTCTGAAGCTTCCTTTTATCCAAGGGGACACATGCCAGTGAAGTGGAAGGAACTGAGAGTTGAGAATTTGGTATTTCTGAGAGCAGCCAGAGCAGACCTGTGCAGATTTAGTTCAGCTCTGTCGACCTGACACAAGCATCCAGATGTTTCCAATTACCTAGAGCATTGTCTATTCATGAACTGCCTATGAAATTTTCACTCTCCAACTATTATTAGCACTATTTATTAAGGTTAAGTAAAAGACTGGTAGAAACTGGGCCCGATATATATTAAGGTAGTATGTATCTTTTTCAAAGAATCTGGGAGTTTGAGATATACCATAGAAGGCTCCTCTCTGAATTGCTACAGCTTACCCTGATTCCCAATGACCAAAGCACCTTCTGGCATCCCTCTGGGTCAACCTTGATTGAATGAACTCAGGAAATTCTGAGAGAGATCTCAATCCTCTCCCTTCTCCCAACTAGACACTTATGCTTATTCAAAGACTGGGCCAGTGATCGTCTCCCACACACCCCCATGAAGAGTACGGTTTATAAACTTTGTTAGACCTCAGATCCTTTTGAAAAGCTTAAAAAACCTGTGGGCCTTCCTCTAGAAAAATGTCCAAACATTTAGATGGAAAGATCCCAGAGGTTCACAGGCCCCTAAAATGAAGCAAGTGTATCTATAGGCCTCTTAAAAACTCTTCGACTGAACTCCTAGGAACTGTTGTCTGGGATTCCTCCTAAAAGGGAAAAAACTATCTCAAATTTGCAAAAATAGTCTGCAGAACCCAGCTGGATTAAGAGTATCCTGAAGACTCAGGAAGGTTGGAGTCTATTTTGTCAGTGCTGCATCCTCAGCACATGGAATGGTGCTTGGCATAGAATCATCGATCAATAAATATGTGTTTAATTCATTGAATGAATAAATGAGGTTCCCTGATGACTTCATGGAGCTCAGGCATAAGCAACAGGCATTTTTATAGTCCAAAGAAGAAGACAACAAATGACCCATTTGTATCACCTGGAGCCATAAGCTATTTTAAAAACTAGCATGCTAGGAAGATGCCTAATTTGCTGTCAAATGTCAAACAAGTTTGCATTTGAGATGTCAAATGCCATGGAATTTTGGGAGAGAATTTTATGGATAGTTTCACCATCACCTATGAGAGACCTTGGAAAACTATAATTTACTAAACGGAGATACCTGAATCTGCATTCCATTTCTGGCATTCACTAGCTATGTGACACCAGGTGAGTTATGTGATCCCTCCAGTTACATCCTTTTCCTTTGTAAAATGATGATAATGCCTACTTCATAGCATTGTTGTCAGAATTCAGTGATTTGCTGAATACCAATTCACTTCAAATTTTAAAACCTCTATGGAGACAGGAAGTACATTTACACCTAGAGCTTTTAAGAAGTGAGCCAGGAGGAGTTAGAAGGTATGGAAGAGTTCATCATGAGCCAACACCTCAGAATCAAAAGCAAAGAAAGACATATGTACTTGGACTGAAGTAGCATTTGTGGCACATACAGGTGATTTCTACACTCTCTTTGAAACTTCTAATACACTCCTGATGAATTCAGAGAAAAAATTTCAACCACTCAAACACTTACCTGAAAACAGTTATTAAAGTTAAAGCCATGAAATAGACCAGTCACTTTCTGTTTGTTTTCACTTCGAGTGTGCCTTATCTGCTTAGAAAAGTTATTAACATTTTGGGAGGACTGAGAACATTTAACCCAGCTGCCACTCTGCAGTGGAAGAACCAGGGGGCTAGTAGGTGGGGTTCTAGACATCCCTGCTGCTGAGATTGCAATTAATGTGGCTTTATCACAGGGATGGTAGGGCCTGAGGGCACTGTCCTCCCTCTTCTCTTTGATTGTACGTAGTGTGTTCAGACAAGTTTTCCCAGCCTATTGCTCATTGGCTGCAGCAATGATCACCAAGCAGGCTTAGATGTCCCTGCTGAAGATCACTCACATTATAGCAGCCAAGTCACAATCCCCATCAGCTCTCTGAATGCGACATGTATTCACTCTTTCCAGAAGCCTTCTGGAAATATGATGTGATAACTGGGTGCAACAGCTGGAGGCCATGGGAAGTATGGCTAAAAGAAGAAAAGAAAGAAATCATTAAACCTTACAGTTTATAGAGTACTGGCCTAGTTTTCACCTTAAAGTTTCTAGAGAAGCAGAGTTGTTAACTGACACAAGCAATCCGCAAACTCTTACTGATGGCTTTGTGAATATTGACCTGGGGAGGGCACACTTCTTCCTCGAGGAATTTATACTGTATTTGGGAGGGATGAAATGTAATCTCAAGCAAAGAGATTAAAAGAAGATCTCGACAACAATGCTAGTGGGTTGCAAGGCTGATTTTATCAAAGGTGAAAGGAGTGAAGTCAAAAGAGTGCGCCCTCACAATTCAGAGGAGTGTGATCATATGGGCTCTAGAGCAGGTTTGAAAGCTTCCCAATGGGAAAGAACCAGGTTGAATCTTGAAGTGTTTGAACTGATAGAGAGAATGAAGACTCGTCCAGACTAAGGGAGATGCATGGTCAAGAGTTTTGAGACAGAAAAGCCCATGGCACATTTTAGGCCTGGAGAGAAGTAGACCAATCACATTGAATGAGGATTTAGGAAGATGAGACTTGGGAGATACAGTTAATAAGATAAACTGAAGGTTGCCAGGACCTTCAGGTACTTATGTGACACCTGAGACTCAGAGTTAGGTCTCTGAAGTTATGAAAGTCAGCACTACCCCATATAGGAACTGTTTAAAAAGTTGAAAAAAGAATCAGACTTCAACTAAAGATATGAATGAAACTGATCTGGACAGGACTGGGGTAGAACAGAACAGAGGGAAAGGATGATACTGTCCATATTTTAAAACTTCAACTTCTGTGTGAGACCAAAGGAAGAGATGTTTATTTGGGGTAGCACATTACCTAATTTAACTTACATGGTCAGTTTATTGAACACCATAAGTACGTGGAATTTTGAATAGGGCATGAGATTTTGTTGCTTTGTATAGGTTAGTGTGATGCCCTGATATATCCCAGAGTAATTTAGGCAGTGGATAAAAAAAAAGTATTTGCAAAGCCCCCTTGGGGGATTGTGGAAGAAGGAGGAAATATTCAACTTCCCAATTTGGAGAATTCCTGATATTCTCACAATCCATGGAGACAACCAAATCAATAGGCTGAGCCCTCCATCTTGGGGTTCACCCCTGTTCAACTTCACAACCAGAATACAATATATCAGAAACAAAATGGCTTTTAAAAAAAGAGATATTTGTTAAGTTGCAAGTTTACAGTTCTAAGGCTATGAAAATGTCCAAATTAAGGCAAGGCTATGAAAATGCCCACATTAAGGCATGAACAGGAGGTTACCTTCACTCAAGAAAGGCTGATGAAGTTCAAGATTTCTCTCTCAGCTGGAAGAGCACATGACAAAGTCTGCTGGCTTTCTCTCCCAGCTTCTTGTTTCATGGGGCTCCCCCAGGGGCATTTTCCTTCTTCATCTCCAAAGGTCTCTGGCTGTACGGGTTCTAAAGCTTTTTCCAAAATATTTCCCTCTTAAAGGGCTCCAGTAAGCAACTCCACCTTGAATGGGTGGAGACATATCTCCATGGAAACCATCTAATCAAAAGTTATCAACCACAACTGGGTGAGTCACATCTCCATGGGAACAATCAAAAACTCCCACCCAGCAATATTGATTGAGGATTAAAAGATGTGGCTTTTCTGGGATCCACAACAGACTCAAACCAGCACAGCTCCTATGAAACTTATTCCTGCAGAGAAGCTAAGCCTACATACAATTATGCCTAAGAGTCACCCCCAGAGAACCTCTTTTGTTGCTCAGATATGGCGTTTCTCTAGGTCAACTCAGCAGATGAACTCACTGCCCTCCCCCTTATGTGAAACATGACTCCTGGGGGTATAAATCTCCCTGGCAATGTGGGACAGAACTCCTGGGGTGAGCTGAAACTGAGCATCATAGGATTGAGAAAGCCTTCTTGATCGGAAGTGGATAGAGAGAAATGAGACAAAGTTTCAGTGGCTAAGAGATTTCAGAGTCAAGAGGTTATCCTGGAAGATATTCTTAAGCATTATGTAGATATCCCTTTTTAGTTTATGCTGTATTGGAGTAGCTAGAGGGAAGTACCTGAAATTGTTGAGTTGTGTTCCAGTAGCCTTGATTCTTGAAGATGATTGTATAATGATATAGGTTTTACAATGTGACTGCGTGATTGTGAAAACCTTATATCTGATGCTCCTTTTATCCAGGGTATGGCCAGATAAGTAAAAAAAAAAAAAAATAGATAAAAAATAAATTAATAGTAGGGGGGATGGGGTAAAATAAATTTGGTAGATTGAAACACTAGTACTCAATGAGAGGAAGGGGTCTGGGATGCATGAGTTTTTTCTTTTTCCTTTTTATTTCTTTTTCTGGAATGATGCAGATGTTCAGAAAGATATGGTAATGAATACACAAATATGTGATGATATTGTGAGCCATTGATTGTATTCCATGTGTGGACTGTGTGTGAAGATTAGTCAATAAAAATATTTTTTAAAAAGATAAACTGAAATCACAACACTGAGGCCTTGAGTGCCAGTCTAAAGAGGTTCGAATTTTATGAAATGGGGAGTACTAAAGATTTGGGAAAGGCAAAGGGTTTTAGGAAGGTTAATTTGCAGTGATAAGCAAGATGGATTAAAGTGGTATGTGACTGTGGCAAGAAGTCAAGTTAGAAGGAGCTTAGATTGTCCAGATGTAAAATGAGGGAAACATAAATAAGAAAGGAACTCTAATTCCTATGCTAAAGTGAATATTTGTAAAATCCCACATGTCATGTACACACAATACTCTTCTATACTTCCCATCTGCTAAGTGACTAGTGAATAAAATAAAATTTCAGAAATTACAGTGCAACAGTGACTGCAGATGGCAGCTTTACGATAATAGGCACAACCTAGCCCCTGAATTAGGAGTCAAAAGAAAATGACTTGTCTATAGTGTCAGCTCTAAACCTTAGAGGCACTTGACCTTGAAATAGAGGAAGTTGTCTTTATCCACACCTTGCCCATATGGAAATATCAGACCCAGTTACAGCTTTGGAGCAGAAAAGGAGCTGATCATGAAATTAAGGATGTCTATGTGACTCACACCTGGGCATCAAAACTTTCATTTATTCATTTATTTATTGAGCAGTTACAATATTCTAAGCCCAATGCTAGTCACTGGATAATACAAAAATAAATACAACAATACATCTCTGTCCTCAAGTGGCTTTAGCAAAGGAGACAGATATGGAACTAAATGCTTAGGACATAATCCTGTTGGCCCACTGTAATTCTATTTCTGGAATTTATCACACAAATGATTAGGACATATTCACAGCTGTTCATGCTAGCAAAAACATTAGATACCATCTTACCAGTTTGAAACTATTATGTACCCCAGAAAAGCCGTTCTATTAATCCTGATTCAATATTGTTGTGTACAACCTTTGATTAGATTGTTTCCATAGCGATTGACAACATTCAAATATGGGTGTGACTTTTTGATTAGATTACTTCCATGGAGCTGTGACACACCTAGTTGTGGATGCAACCTTTTAAACCTTTTATTGGATGGAGATGTGACTTCACCCATTCAAGGTGGGTCTTGATTGGTTTACTGGAGTCCTTTAAAAAGGGAGACATTTTGGAGAAAACACAGCTACTAGAAAGCTGACAAAGATGCAGACATTTGGAAATGCTTGGAGTGCCAACAGAGAAAGCAGGTGCCTTATCAAGGACATGTGGAGATGCAAAGCCCAGCAGATGTCGCCATGTGCCTTAGATGGAGATGTGACTCCACCCATTCAAGGTAGGTCTTAATTAGCTTACTAGAGTCCTTTAAAAGAGCAAACATTTTGGAGAAACTGAGATGTGTATGCTCAGAGAACAGTTGCTTCAGAGCCAACAGAGACACAGATATTTGAAGATGTTTAGAGTGCCAACAGAGAGAGCTGATACTTAGACACAGATGTCTGGAGATGCAGAGTCTAGCAGACATCATCATGTACCTTCCCATGAGATGCTAAGCAAACCAGAACCCAAAGTTCTGGGAGGTCCTCAGGCACTTAGAGAGGAAACCACTGGCATCAAAGTTGGAAGCAACAAACCGGTGACAAGGACCAGCAGATGCCAGCCATGTGCCTTCCCATGTGTCAGATATCGGCTGTTCTTGAGTCAAGGTATCCTTCTCTGGATACCTTAGTTTGGACATTTTTATGGCCTTAAAACTGTAAACTTGTAACTTAAAAAATTTCCTTTTGAAAAGTCATTTAATTTCTAGTATATTGCATTCTGGCAGCATTTAGCAAACTACAACACCATCTAAATGTCTACCAATAGTTAAATAAATAATGGCACATCCAAATAGAATAAAGGATGAGGTAGATCTTTATCTGCTAGTATATATGAAATATCTGTAATTTACTGTGAAGTGAGAGAAGTATGTTGCAGTACAAGATCTATAAATAATCCCATTTCCATAAAAAAGAAGATTAGATACACACAGAAAAGGTATGGAAATATATATACCCAAGTTTATAAGCAATAATTACTTCTAGAGAGAGGTCAAAATTTCAGCTAATGTCTTTTACTTTTTAAATGTTCTTAAACTGCCAAAACTTCTTGGAAGGATTCAGTACTATAACGATCTGAACCAAATCCTATAGGAGCACAGAAGATAAAGACATTAATTCCATGTAGAGGCACCAGGGTGGGCATCAGAGGACAGGAAGTTTGGAGTCAACTTTAAAAGAGGAGTCAGAATTCACTTGATTAAAAAGGGGAGTGGCACATTCTAAGCAGAAGGAATGACACATTTAGAGCATGGGGTAGAAGAGAACAGAATACTTGTGTGAGTTTTGTGTCTCGCACAGTCTGAGGTCAATTTGTGGAGCCTGGTATATTAGACTTGGGCAAGTCTAATCAGGCAACATTCCTGTTAACAACGTACAGGAAATCCTGGGCTGCCACGGGCCATTTCTGGTCCCACAGTCCAGGGAAAATGCATTGACTCTGGGGGTCCACTTCATCAGTTTATTCTGGAAACCTAGTCTGAGAGCCCCGAGGAGGATCTTAGTAAAATTAATTGGAGCCATTTCCTTCCAAAAAGAAAATCTTTTACCTTCCTCTTCTGCTGTCGCCTGCCCTGAATAAGCCAATGATGCTGCCTTTTGAAATAGAGCCTCATATTGAGATAAAGATCAATAACAACCTGGCCTTCAACCACACGACGTTACTGAATTCTCAGAAAATGAGAATAAATATATGACAATCCCCAAATATATATTAATTATATATTTGCATAAATTCACTTACAAAAATTTATGTCTTCATTCACTTGTACACAATTTAATGAACAGCTGTAGTTGAAATAGACACATGCAAATGACATAAAGTATGAATAGATCTGCCCAGCTTCGCTTCATTTTTTAATTTAGCTGTCATGTAAATGTGCAACAGCCCAAATGAGGAAAATATTTACATTTCTCAGTGCAGGTTACTTCAGGTCACAAAGATCTCCCTTTTTCCTATTTATCTCATTGTTTTATACATAAGGAGGGTGTCGAGAGATGCACCTAAGCACCAATCAACCAGCTTCACTAGAAGAGGAGAAGCATCATTCATCCAAGCAAACATTTATTGAGCACCCATTCTGTGTGATAAATGTTGAGATAAACAAGACATAGCCTCTGCCCTTGGGAATCTTAATAGCCCAGTAAGAAGCAGGTAGGTAAACAAATAATTACAAAACAATGAAATATGTGTTAGCAGAAATATGTTCAAAGTGCTATGGGATAGGTGAACGAAGTCAGACACAAAAGACCACATATTGTATGATTCCATTTACAGTACAATCCCATGCATATATCCCATGCATAGAGAAAAAGAACTCTAGAAGCATGTATGCCAATAATAATCATTATTATATTACTGAGAAAAAAAGTTTTATCTACTTATACATAAGAAGCTAAATTATGGTTATCACTGGAGTGGAATGTGGGGCTGGGCATGGAGTAGGACAAAGACTTACTTTTCATTATATATCCTTCATACTTTTTTATTCTGTAATCATAGGGCATATATTATTAACTCAATAATACTAATCAATAAGTACATTATTAATTCCTAATCATTCAAGTTTAACTAATAAATATATCTTTTTTAAAAATGTTCAGAATAGGAAAATCCATAGAAAGTAGATTAGTGTTTGCCAGACACTGGGGAAGAGTGGAAGAGGGAGTGGCTACCAATGGATATGGGGTCTCTATTGGGGGTGTAAAAGATCTGCTGGAATTAGATAATGGCAATGGTTCTACAACTCTGTTAATATACTAAACAAACAAACAAACACTGAATTGTACACTTTAAAATGGTGAACTTTATGGTATGAGAATTAATCTCAATTTTTAAGTGCTATGGCGAAGCAGAAAACTGTCTTTATGTTTATCAGTGCATTGAATTCCTAAAACTAATTGTGTCTTTAACTTAGGTATGCTGCCTATTCTCTATTAAAACAAGTCAAACTTTTAATATTCCAATTTAGGTTTTGGGTTCATTTACCTATCCATCCATTCATTCGCCCATCTTACCATATGTAAATCACTATGCTAGACCCTGGGAGTAGAAAGATGAAGGATTATTAGCTTCCAGGAGCTATTACACAGACCACTGCCATTAGTTGTGACCCAAACAACTATACATATGAAATGGACTTTAAGAATCATCTGGGAAACTAAGAATCATAGTCAAAACAATGTGAAGGAATTTGAATTACCTGAGTCTGCTGAGATCAACTCAGTATTTTTAAAACAGAAAATACCCAACAATTGCTAGAGAAATATAAATCAATTGTGGACCTTTATGTACTTAGTAAACTGGCTCACATATCTCAGAAAGGTCAAATGGGCTCAGCTGGAGACAGTGTGATCTAAGTGAGATTACTTATCAAAAGGTAAAAGGTATGCCAGCATTCATCGCATGTTGGCGGATGCAACTAGTGCCCTCCTGAAACAGGACAGAATATAAAATCAAGAGAAGAGTGACCCCTTGGAAGAAAAAGTGTACAAGGCAATGAAAAACATGCCAACAGGTCTTTTGGGCTAGAGCAATGCTAAGATTCTGCTGGATAGCATCGCCCTCTAGAGGTTTTATGGTGCAACCTCCTGTCAGAACATTTTCTTTTTAAAGAACGATCAGCTACATCCTCTGATTTCCATGGTGTCTGCGGAATTTCCACAGAGGGGAAGATTTAGGGAGGTCCCGACGTCTTCTCCACGCCACAGTCCTAACCCCTGGCTTCTGAGCGGCAGCTCTTCATTTCGTAGGCAGAGGAGAAGAGGCAGCGCGCTGGCATCTGCCCTGCGTGGACCTGAGCCCAGGAAAGAACTCGCCCTCGAGAGCCGGAGAGTGGGATCTAATTTAAAACAAGCCTGCTGTGTAAGATGATGAAGGGATCTTGAAGCCGTGGTGATTTAAGCAAAGATGTGATACAATATTATTCGCGTGGGGTGTTTGTCCCTGTGCAATACAACTCAGACTGGATTACTACAGCTTTATGAGAAAGGGCTGAGTAGACGCTGTAACATCAACAGCAGGGCGGCCTAAGACATCCCCTGGAAAAATTTCCCCAGAAATTCAGTGAACAAAAGGACAAAAGGACTTCCTTAGAAGTCTAGAGAACTGTAGAGACTGGAGAAGAGCTCTACTATTGTTGAATCAAAGAAAAAGAAAAATATTAGGTAGAGAATTTCCATCCCAGACCTGCTGTTCATTTCCCTCCCCATCACTCAGTCCCGTACTTCAAAGTTGCTTAGGAGCAGCAGCCCAGGTCCCTTACACTGTGGACTGTAGAGTCTCTTACACCCGTGAGTTAGAACTCAAGGTACAGGGACCCAAGTCCACAGAGACCCAAGGTAGCGCACAGTGGCTGAGGAGTGCTGCATACAAAGGCCTGTCCCCCAGGGGTGGGGGAAGAGAGCAATCCTTACAGAATTGTAGGCAAGTAGTGTGCTTTTGTAATCCAGTTTCTGTTGGCTGGCCAACCTAAATGCAAAATGGACTATCCTGATGTGACCACTTGGCTGTGTGGAGTGCGATACTGTTTAACAGGGGAAAAAATGGAGGCAGAAAAGTGTCACAGAGAAAAAAAAAAGGAGGGGTTAAACTGAACTGCTGTAACCCAGGAGGGTTCCACAACAGAGAAGTGTAAGGACAAAGGGACACTGAGTGAGTGAGAGAATTTAAAAAGATCATAGGAGATGGGGAGAAAATTCTGCACAAAAACAAACAGAACTAATCCACATTCCCAGAGAAGGAACGAAGGAAAGGAAGATTTCTCTTGTAGGGTAAGCAATTGCACAAAAACTGCTATCTTAAAAGTTGTGTCACATATCCAGAGAAAGAATCAGATGAAGAAAAGCTGAGGAAATCTTACAGTTAAACCTGGGCTACTTTAAACGTACAGAATAAGTTGAACCAAGCATCAAAAAGCCTTAACACAAAGTCAATCAACAGTAGAACCTTAGACAGGAGGGAGAAATTGACCTTCAGAGTTTACTCATCAAGATAACCAGATATGTACACGTCAGCAAAAAAAAAAAATTACAAGCCTTACTAAGTAACAGGAAGATTATGGCTCAGGCAAGGACCAAATTAAAACTTCAGAGGAGACTCAGAAGGTGAAACAACTAATCAAAGATGTTCAAACAAATCTAAATCAATTCAAGGAGATGAAGGAAAATATGCATACAAAGGTAAAGGATATTAAGGAGAGAATGGGTGACCATAAAGAAGAATTTGAAAGTATTTAAAAAACATAAAATATATTATGGGGAGGAAAGGCACAATAATAGAGATTAAAAATACACTAGAGTCATACAACAGTAGATTTGAATAGGCAGAAGAAAGAATCATCAAACTAGGAAAGAGTACAGTTGAAACCATATGGTCAGAAGAATAGACAGAGAAAAGAATAGGAAAAATTGAACAATGTCTCAGAGATTTGAGTGACAGTATGAAGCAGACAAATACACACATCATGAGTGTTCCAGAGGGAAAAGAGAAGGGAAAAGGGTTAGAAAGAAACTTCCTCAATACATGAGAGCATAATGGCCGAAAATTTCCCAACTCTTATGAAAGACATAAATATACACGTTCAAGAAGCACAATTTGTCCAAACAGAATAAATCCAAATAGACCTACTCTGAGACACATGCTAATCAGAATGTCAAATGCCAGAGATAAAGAGAGAATTCAAAAAAAGTAGAGACAAGTGAGTCATCACGTACAGGGATTATTAATAAACTACATGCCAATTTTTCATCAGAAACCATGGAGGTAAAAAGGCAGTGGCATGAAATATTTACCAAAAGAGAAAAACTGCCAGGTAAAAAACCTTTATCTGGAAAAACTGTCCTTCAAAAATAAGGGATACTTTAGGGCGGGCCACAGTGGCTCAGCAGGCAGGAATGCTTGCCTTCGATGCCAGAGGACCCGGGTTCGATTCCCGGTGCCTGCCCATGTAAAAATAAATAAATAAATAAGGGATACTTTAAAATATTCACAGATAAAAAGAGACTGAGAGAGTTCATCAACAAAAAAAACTTGTCCTACAAGAATTACTAAAGGAGTTCTGCACACTGAAAGGAAAAGGCAGGAGAAAGTGGCTTGGAATAGTGTGAAGAAGTGAAGAGCATCAGTAAAGGTAACTAAAATGGTAAATGGAAAACCCAATAGTACTGTGTATTCAATGTAGAACTCTACTCTTTAGATTCTATAAAATAAAAAAACAATTGAGCAAGAGAAGGGCAATTTCTGATAATACAGTTGTAAAATATAAAAAGATAATGAGGGACAAAAACAATATACAGAGGGAAAACAAAGGGATATGGGAGCAAAGAACATGTATGCTGTTGAAGTTAAATTGGTGTCTTTCCAAATTGGTAGGTTATTGATGTAGATTGGGTAATATAAACCCCAGGGTAATGACAAAAAAGTATTTAAAATATAGACTAGAAACAGAGATGAGAAAGGGATAAGTCAGACATATCACAAACAATCAACTATACAGACAAGAAGATTGCAATAAAAGAAAGAGAGACAAAAAAAGGTATGACATATAAAAACCAGATGACAAAGTGGCTGAAGAAAATATTGTCTTTACAGTAATAATCCTGAATGTTAATAGATTAAACTCCCCAATCAAAAGACATAGATTAGTAGGATAAATAAAAAAGCCTGATCCAACTGTATGTTATTTACAAAAGACTCATCTTAGACCCAAAGACACAAATGGTTAAAAGTGAAAGGTTGGAAAAAGATTCAATGCAAATAATAACCAAAAAAGAGCTGGGGTAGCTATAGTAACATGGGGCAAAATAGACTTTAAGTGAAAAGCTGTTTCTAAGAGATAAAGAAGGATAGATAAGTCCCTATTAATAAAATGGGCAAACCACCAAAAAGAAATAAACAGTCATAAGTATTCAGGCACCTAACCACTGTGTCCCAAAATATATGAGGCAAACATTGGCAAAACTGAAGGGAGAAAAAGACACCTTTACAATAATAGTTGGAAATTTCAATACACCACTCTAATCAATAGATGGACCATCTAGATAGAAGATAAGTAAGGAAACAGAGAACTGGAAAAATATGATAAATGAACTAGATCTAACAGACATACACAGAACATTGCACCCCAAACAGCAAGATATACATTCTTCTCAAGTGCACATAGATTATTCTCCAGGATAAACCAAATGTTGAGTCATAAAACAAGTCTCAATAAATTTAAGAAGACTGAAATAACACAAATATCTTCTCTGATCATAATAAAATGAAGCTGGAAATTAACAACAGGTGGGCAACTGAAAAATCTACAATAATACAGAAGTTAAATAACGTGCTCTTAAGCAATCAGTGGATCAAAGAAGAAATTGCAAGGGAAACCAGGAAGTATCTTGAGATGAATGAAAATGAGAACGCGACATATAAAAACTTATGGGATGCAATGAAGGCAGTACTGAGGGGAAAATTTACAGTCCTATATACTTTAATTAAAGGAAAGAGATAAAATCAAAGACCTAACTGCACACTGGAGGAATTAGAAAAAAAGCAGTACGCTAACCCAAACATAGCAAAAGGAAAGAAATAAACAATAGAACAGAAATAAATGAAAGTGAGAATAAAAAAATAATAGAGAGAATTAAGGAAACCAAAAGTTGATACTTCGAAAAGAGCAACAAAATTGACAAACCCTTAGCTAGGCTGATAAAGAAAAAAGAGAGAAGACACAAATAAATAAAATCACAAATGAGATGGGGTACATAACTACTGACCCCACAGATAGCAAAAGGATCATAAGAAAATACTGTAAAAACTGTATGCTAACAAATTTATGCAACATAGATAAACACCTGAACAACCTACACTGCCTGTAGAAGAAAGAGAAGACCTCAATAGAACAATTCAAGTAAATAGACTGAATCAGTCATCAAAAACCTCCCAAAAGACACCCAAATCAGTATGCCAAGCCCTTAATCTTGAGGCTTGCTCTTGTGAAGTCTATGTATGTAGCAGAAAGGTTAGCCCACCTAAGAGTTACTTCTGGATGGCCTCTTTTGTTGCTCAGATGTGGCCTCTCCCTCTCTAAACTCAATTCTGCAAGTGAAATCATTGCCCTCCTCCCTACGTGGGACATGACATCCAGGGGTGAAAGTCTCCCTGGTGGCATGGGAAATGACTCCCAGAGATTACCCTGGCCTGGTACTGTGGGATCAACAATGCCATCCTGACCAAAAGGGGGGAAAGAGGTGTAACAAATAAGGTATCAGAGGCTGAGAAAGTTCAAATAGACTCTAGAGGCTACTTAGGAAGTCACTCTTAGGCAAGCTTCAGGTAGACATTGCTACCTACCATAACTTACCAAAACCATTCCAGCCAATCCTAAAGAATACCTAGGGCATTATAAGATTCTACAAAGGTTCCATGTACTAGGGAAACTTTCCAGAAACCTCAAGATAGGTTCCTGGACCATATAACTCCTGAAATGCAGTTGGACCAGCTTCTCCAGAACATCTTCTAGTTCCATCCCTCTATCCCATATTATCAACAGCCCTTTCCAACATGAAAAAGTTAGAATGGGCTTAGCTCAAATGCCCCTAAAGAGTGGGAGAAAGACCAAAGGTAATGGTGGAATTATATAGAGAAGATTGGATTTAACAAACAAGTATGATTGCTCAAGCATTATATTGATGTTTCTTTTAGTCTCCAGTATCTTAGAGCAGCTAGAAGTGAAAACGTAAAATTGTGGAATTGTAACCTATACTGAACTCAGAAATCTGGTCTACAACTAATTGTTGCAATATGCTTTGAAATGTATTGCTTTTTTGTATATATGTTATTTTTCACAAAAAGTCTATTGTGATGATAAATGCACAGCTATATGAAGATATTGTGAACTACTGAATGTACATTTTGGGTGATTACATGGTATGTGACTATATAATATATATCAATTTTTAAAAAACCCTCCACTAAAAGAAAATCCCAGGACCATGTGGCCTCACAGGTCAATTCCACCAATCATTCCAAGAAGAAATAATACCAATCCTGCTCAAACAGTTCTAAAAAACTGAATAGGAGGGAACACTGCCTAATTCATTCTGTGATGCCAACATCTCCCTAATAGCAAAGCCAGATAAAATAAAATTACAACCACTTTCTCTTATCAATATAGATGCAAAAATCCTGAACAAAATATTTGCAAATCGAATCCAAAGCACATTAAAAGAACACACAACATGATAAAGTGGATTTTATCCCAGGTATGCAAGGATGGTTCAACACAACAAAATCAATTAATGTAATATACCATATTAACAAAACAAAAGGGGAAGAAAACATGATTATCTCAATTGATGCAGAAAAGGCATTTGCTAAAATCCAGCATCCTTTTTTGACAAAGACACTTAGAAAAATAGAAATAGAAGGAAACTTACTCCATATGATAAAAGGCATATATGAAAAACCCACAGATAACATCATAGTCTATGGTGAAAGATTGAAAGCCTTCCCTCTAAGATCAGGAACAAGATAAGGATGCCCACTGTCATCACTGATATTCAATATTGTGCTAGAAGTTCTAGCTAGAGCAGTTAGGCAAGAAAAAGAAATAGAAACCAGCCAAATTGGAAAGGAAGAAGTAAAACTTTCACTATTTGAAGATGACATGATCCTAAATATAGAAACTCCCAAAAATTCAACAGTAAGGCTACTAAACAGATTCAGCAAAGTGGCAGGGTACAAGATCAACAAGCAAAAATCTGCAGGGTTTCTACACACAGGTAACGAGCAATCTGATGAGGAATCAAGAAAAAAACCCATTTACAATAGCAACTAAAAGAGTCATATATCTAGGAATAAATTTAACCAAAGATGTAAAGGACTTGTACACCAGAAAACTACAAAATGTTGCTAAAAGAAATTAAAAGAAGACCTATTTAAATGGAAGGACATTCATGTTCATGTATCAGAAGACTAGATACCATTAAGACGCTATTTCTACCCAAAATGATTTACAGATTCAATTCAGTCCTAATTCCAAACCTACTTTGCAGAAATGGAAAAGCCATTATCAAATTTATTTGGAATGATGAAGAGCCCAGAATAGCTAGAAACATCTTGAAAAAGAAGAATGAAGTTGGAGAACTCACACTTCCTGACTTAAAAGTATATTACAAAGCTATAGAGGTTAAAGCAGCATGGTACTGGCATAAGGATAGATATATTGACCAATGGAATCCAATTGAGAGTGAAGAAATAGACCCTCGCATTTTTTACCAATTGACATCTGACAATGCGGCCAAGTGCACTCAACTGGAATAGCATAGTCACTAAACAAATGGTGTTAGGAAAACTGGATATCCATATGCAAAAGAATGAAAGAGGATCTGTGTTTCACATATTATACAAAATTCAACTAAAAATGGATCAAAGACCTAAGTATAAGAGACAAGACCATAAAACTCCTAGAAGAAAATATAGGGCAGCATCTTTAAGATCTTGAGGTAGGCAATGGTTTCTTAGACTTTACACCCAAAGCACAAGGAACAGCAACAAAATAGATAAATGGGTCCTCCCCAAATTAAAAACTTTTGTGTTTCAAAGGACTTTGTCAAGAAAGTGACAAGGCAACCTACTCAATGGAAGAAGATATTTGGGAACCACATATCCAATAAGGGTTTAATATCCAGAATATACAAATAATTCCTAAAATTCAACAATAAGAAGACAGGCAACCCAATTTTAAAAAAGGGGCAAAAACTTGAATGACATTTTTCCAAGAAGGAAATACAAATGGGTAAAGAGCACATGAAAAGATTTTCAACATCACTAGCTGTTAGGGAAATGCAGATCAAAAGCCACAATGAGATGTCATTTCACACCTCCTAGAATGGCCACTGTAAAAAAAAAAAACAAAACCGACAACTACAAGTGTTAGAGAGGATGTGTAGAAATAGCAACATTCATTCACTGCTGGTGGGAATGTAAAATGGTGCAGCTGCTGTGGAAGATAGTTTGGTAGTTCATCAGGAAGCTACGTCTAGAATTGCCTTATAATCCAGCAATCCCATTATCCAGAAGAACTGAAAAGCAGGGACTCAGACATTTGCATGCCGATGTTCATAGTGGCATTATTCACAATTGCCAAAACATGGAGCAACCAAAGTGTCCATTAATTGATGAACGGATAAACAAAATGTGGCATATACATACAGTGGAATATTATTCGGCTGTAAGAAGAAATGAAATCCAGATGCATGCGACAAGATGGATGAACCAGGAGGACATTATGTTGGGTGAAATAATCCAGCCACAAAAGAACAGATATTGTATGATCTTACTGATATGAACGAATTAGAATAAGCAAACTCATGGAGTTAGAATCTAGAATATATGTTACCAGAAAATAGAATGGGTAGAGAATGGGGATATGATGCTTAATTTGTGCAGAATTTCTATCTAGGGTGATTGTAAATGTTTGGAAATGGATAGAGGTGATGGTAGCACATTGTTGTGAGTGTAATTTTTTAACAGCACTGAATTATATTTGTGAATGTGGTTGATAGGGGAAGTTTTGAATCATGTGTATTACTAGAAGGAAGTTAGAACATAAAACATGGGACAGTACACACGGTGAACTTCATTGTGGATGAATAGTACAAATAAAAGAATGTTCTTTCATGAATTATAACAAATGTACAACATGATTACAAGGTGTTCATAATAGGGTAGTATAAGGGAAAATATACCTAATGTAAACTATGGACTATTGTAAGTAATATTTTAATATTCTTTCATCAGTTGTAACAAAGACTGCACCCTAATGCAAAGCGTTAATAATAGTAGGGTATATGGAACGCAGTATATTTTACATGATTTTTCTGTACACCCACAACATCTCTAATTAAAATTTTATTAAATAGGACATATTTCACTAGCTTGAGTATTGAGTGTTTTAAATGAGATAATCCATGTAAATTGCTTCATACAGTGCCTAGAACATACAATCTCTCAGTGCTATTACTGTAAAAAAAATAGAATTATAAAAATATGCTATCATAAATTGTAACAATTGTTCCACACCAGTGCAAGGTGTTGGTGGTTGGGTTGGGTAAGGGAATCTTGTATTTTATGCATGGTTGTTCTGTCAACTCACAAATTGGTCTGTTGACTTTGTTTAAATTTCTTCTTTATAGTTTGCTTTTTATGTCTTATTTAGCAGATCCAGAGGTCATAAAATACTGGAATTTATTTTATGTATGGTTAGAATACAAAATTTTATTTTTCCTCATAGGGATAACTATTGTCTCAGAACTGTAACAGTAAATGAAAATGATTTATTAAACAAAATATACATTTACCCCTCTTTCTTAAAGAGTTTCCTTGGAGACATAGGGAATCCAAGTAATTACTCTAACCCTTGGAATAGAGATAACTCTCTAGAGATTAAGCTCAGTCTCCAGTTTTTATAATATAGGTTATATCCAAGATCATGGCCAACATGATCACTAGATATGTAAAAAAAAATACTTCCAGAATTAGCTCTGCATCTCTCGGACAGTGTCCAGGGACTGCCATACGCTGCAGCCCTTTTGTCCCGTGAGCAGATAAAAGAGTTATTGTTCTATCTTCTGCTTTGCTGTAAAAATGTATGAGATTTTTGAAATAATGGAATGGTGACCCATAACAAACTTTGAAGTCTGTTCTGTATCTACTTATTGATGTGTACTTTGAAAATCATTGCTTTTTTCCTTTTCTTTGTATATCTGTTATATCTAACAGTAACAAACTTTTTTTAAAAGTGTGAGATTTTATTCTAACTTCATAGTCGTACTGCCTTACATGTCATAAATCTATTGATGCTTACTTAGCAGCATATTGTATTCCCTCTTCTATTTTTTTTTTTTTCTTACATGAGCAGGCACCGGGAATCGAACTCGGGTCCTCGGGCATGGCAGGCAAGCATTCTTGCCTGCTGAGCCACCATGGCCCACCCTCTCTTCTGTATTTTTACAAAAGGGTCTTTTGTTGGCAGGGTTGTCTTGTTTCACCACCAGAACCACTCTGCCTCCCTGATGTGTAGACACACCCCTTAACTCTCCAAGTTTCCACATACACATAGGTCTCTTCTAGGCTCTCTTTTCTGCTCCAATGCTGTTTATCTCTCTGTGTAGCAATTAAGATTACATTTTAATAAATCTTGATACCTGCTGCCACAGCTACCCCTGCCCAATTTACTCTTCTTCAAAATTGTCTTAGCTGTTCTTGACTATTTACTCTTCCTATGAATTTTACAATCAGCTTGTTAAGTCCTGAGAAAAAATGTTTGAAATTTTGGCAAGAACTACACTAAATTTATAATTAGAGACCTGACATCAGAAAAATTTTAAATTTTCCCATCCATAGATATGGAATACCTCTCTAACAATGAGTCTTCTCTTAGGTCCTTCAAGATGCTTATGAAGAAAATTATAAAATGTACATTTTAGCTTGAATCTACTCCTTGACACCTTATAGGTTTTGTGTTATTGTGAATAGCATATATATTTTAAAATTGCATTTTCTAATTAGTTGTTTTTGATGTGTATGAATGCAATTAGTTGTTTTATGCTGATTCTGTATTTACCAAACTTAATGAACTATTTTAGTTGTAATAATTTGCAGTAGTTATTCTTTAGTTTTCTAGGCAAATGTCCATTTTTATTTAGCTCTTCCTTCTTAATTCCTAGACTTCTTTTCTTAATCTTAGCATTTTGGCTAGGAGTTCCAATACAATGCTAAATAGTAGGGGTAATAGCTGGTATTCTTGCCTTATTGTATTTTTCATTTGTTATAAACTTTTAAAAATCAGAGTTGAATTTTTAAAAATTCTTGCAAAAATTGACAGCAAATGAAGCTTTTCCCCTTTAATCTGTTACTAGAAATAGGAATAAATAATCTTTAATGTGTTAGATTAATCTATTTTATTCCTTGCTTTTCTTGGATAATCCATATTTGGTCATAATATATTTTTATAGGCTGCTGAATTTTATATGCTATTTTTTTTTTTTTTGCTTATTTCGGGTTTTCCATCTATGCTTTTCCCCTGTTATCCTTGCATAAGGATATGTATATTACATTGTTAATCTCGACAGTGCATTGGGTAGCTTTCTGTTTTTCTATTCTTTGAAAGAATTTGTATTAAGTAAGGATTAATTGTTTCTCCAATGTTTGGTAAAACCTCTAAACCTTCCGGGCTTGGTGTCTATTTGAGGAAAGGATGTTTAATGATTTATTCAATGGTTATTGGCTTATTTGGCTTTCTATATCTTCCTGAGCCACTTCTGACAACTTAGTTTTCTAAGAAATTGTCCATTCCATCTACAACTTCTACTTCATTGTCACAAAGTCGCATAGCATTCTCTTATCGTATCTATAATTGACTTTTTTTACTCTTACATAGCTGTGTTTGAAGACCGTGTCCTGGGCAAATTTACTGTTTTAAAGTTTGGATCTAAATAATAAAACGTATTGATAAATTTTCAAGTATTTCTTCAGAAACTACAAAATGCACTCAACTCATGGGTTGACTCATGGGAATCACAAAACATTTTGGAAAAAAAAACAGTAGAAGATCTACTTATTACAATGGGTGGGATACAGCTAAATAGAGCCTTACGTACATTTATTTAAAGTACACACGCACATTAAAAAAAAAAATCAGTTAAATGCTCAACTCAAGAACCTAAAGAAAGAAAAACTAGACGAAACCAACAAAAAGTAGACGATGTGGAAAAACAGTGCGTCGAGGCGGTGTGGGGCTGGCGCGCGACAGACACCCGCAGTCACGGTGGTGGGGGAGTAGCCGCGGTCACCAGCGGGACACCCTGGCGGAGCTACAGCCAAAGACGGAGCCCACAGCGAAGGAGTAGCGCGGAGCATCTGCAAGACGCTGGGACTCTGCGTCTCATACGCGGGCCACACGCCCCGCGCTGCCCGTCCATACTCGTGCGCGAACTGCTGGGCGCCCCCAGCGAGGTCGGGGCGTCTTCAAGCCGGCGGACTACTGGTGCCGGCCGGGAGGGGAAGGCCACGAAGACGCCGCTCAGCTCTCACGAGGGCGGTGCGGAGAGCGGGGTGGAGCCCCGAGACCGGCGTGTGGCGGCCGCACTGCCCAGAGGCTCACCCGCGCCCGCCAGCGCAGCCCTGTCCGTCGCGACCTGGGGCAGCCGCGGAGCCCGCACGTCTCTCCCTCCCGGGGCGGGGCGGACGCGCTTCCTCTCCCCGAGCCGGCGGCCGGGGTCGCCCGGAACCAGGCCTGGCCCACCTGGGTTGCCTTTTGTTGCCCTTTGTAGATCTGTAAGAAAATGTTAGTTGTGTCGTGCATGTCTTCCCTATCGCTATTACCTTTTTAAATTATTTGATCAATCCGTTTCTGATGCATGTTAAATCTTCCACTATATTGGCGCTGTGTCTGGATTTTTTCTTGTCATTTTGACAGCTTTTGTTAAACTTAATATAATGAATTAACTACAACAAGAGATTGGCAGGTAAAAAGTCAAGAGAATATCCAGTGTTTATTCCTAGGGCGGAAATCAAGTCCTCAAGGAAGAAGCCCGATCGAGATCTTGTTAGAGAGGGAACAGCCGTGGCTTAATGAAGGCAGAAGTCCCCATGGTCCACACTACCCGAACATACTGGGTATCTGTCCTCTGGAGTGTGCGGAAAGTTCTTCACAGGAAGGTGGCCCATTGGAGGCACGCTGCTGCAAGACTACCTCGGGGAGTGCTGGGAACACTGACCACTAGTGGTAACGCTGGCTGCATGTATTACAGGCGCCCAGTACTAGGAGCACACTGGGTCCAGCTAGGAAAACCCCTTCTTCCTGAAATGTCGCATAGCATGTCTCTTCAGTGTCCTCTACTGACAAAGCTTATCAGTCACAAAGAAAAACTATTTAAAGGGCCCGTCTCTATTTCACAGAGCAGAGAGTTAAGGGTGAATCTGAAGCTGAAGGGCAATAAATTGGTAAGGGGCATGAGTTAAACTTTCCCTGTTAAATTGCTGTCTGATTTCTGTTTCCTGATTGGACCCTGACTGTTAAAAAAATGAATAAAAGAACTTAACATTCAAAGTTGTTTGGGGAGGTTTGTATTTAGAAGACGAATAATGTAAACTTTTAGGAAGTGACTCTGTGTGTTGAACAGATATACTATCTATGATAAATTAAGTGAAAAAATAGAACAATATGTACATTATGGTCCCATTTATGTTAAAAATCTATGGATGTGTGTGGGTTTTTATTTATAAATGCATAGAGAAAGTCCTGGATGGATATACAGAAACCCAGGTTTTTATCTCTGAGGAAGGGAGGGTGATTTAAAAGGGTTGGAAAAGGGAGACTTTCTCTTTTTTTATTCTTTATCTTTCCAAATTAAAAAAAAATTACACTGAACATTTGTTACTTTATAATTTTTTTAGTTTTAGGATTTTTTTTTTTGTAATCCTAATTTAAAAATTAGCAGCAGGAGATAGAAGTTTGCGGCAGGAAGGGGAAGGGAATAGTAATTGAGTACCCGCTATATCCCTGACCCTTTATGCGTATTATCTCATTTGAACATGAGAATGGGTAGGGAAGGCATTGTTATTCCTAGTTTACACAGAAGAAAACTGGGTCTCAGAGAGAATAAACCATGTCCCAAGGTCATGTAGCTAGAATTCTGACTTCTCTTTTTGGAGTCCAAATCTCACACCTTTCTCAATATGCCAGGACTTCTCAAGCAGGATTTTATAGACCTTTGTGAGGGTACTCATGGATATTTTGTCAGGGTCCATGAACTCTCCAAAAAATTCTTAAATTTTGTATGTTATTTTAGTTATAATCTCAAAATTAACGTGTTCTAGATCTTCTAGATGACCACTGTAAAATAGCACTTACAGGACATCTCATTTTTTCTTCGTGTTTATGCTAGTGTTTTTGCCAAGTCCTTTGCTTCATTGTCTCAGGCTAACCAGAAAAGAACAGAATGGAAGTTCATAATGCATTTACACTGGAGGAGGAAGTGGCCAAATTTTATCTTTGTGGTTCAAACAGGAAAAGGTTGTGGGGGAGGGGAACATTTCCTATTCTGTACATGGTGGTAAATGCACATAAAACTCAGAAGAACCTACACCTTGAGAATCACCTCTATATATTCATGTTTGGAAAAATGATTTTAATTTCAGCTAAGCATTAGCCATTACATCAAATTAATGTTAACTTGAATTTTATTAGATTTGTAGTTTTGTTTTTATTTACATTTTTAAATTTTATTTTAGTTTTATAATTGTAGAAGAGATATGTTCAAGGGCTTTATACCTGGTTTTATGTTTATACATCAAGTAACATAGTAAAGTAATTTAGAAGTCAACATTGAGCCCACTCTGATCAAGATGGTGATGTGAGACTTTTCAGGGCTCTGTTCCCACCACAGAAGCTTTAAACAATCAGCAGGAACTGGCAGAAGCATCTTTCTCAGAAATCTAGAAAATAGTTAAAGGCAGTAACAGGGTGCATGCCAAATCAAGAAAAAGACTACTTAAGAGTAGTAGGATCTTGTGGCACTCTGACTGGCTCCATCCTCATCCCTCACCAGCTAGGAATGGAGCTGGCCCACAATCACATCGGAGCATGTAAGCATGACCCAATCTGCTGGTGGCCAGACGGACTCACTGTCCCAGAACTTCATGTAGAAGGTAGTTCACCAAGCTCTCCTACAGAGGAATGCTGGGAGAGCTGTCACGTGGCCTGGGCCAGGGGACTGCTGGCTGTAGGACCTACAGTACAGTGCCCAGGACCATGAGGAAACTTTCCCAAGCAAGAGGGGACAGTTGAAACCATGTAAATATGGGAATTGCCAAGGCTACGTTTGCCTGCCTAAGCCAGACATACAAGCAGAAGGAATCAAGGAGGCCCCTACACTTTGGCCTGAAGCTATTCTCTAAACTTGTGTGACTAAGCCCCAAAGGAGAACATCTGCACAGGTCAATCTGCAAAGCCTGGAGAAGGTGATTTCTTTTTCCCCTTTTCTTTTTGTTAGCTCCTGGCATTCAAGGAATGCTCTACCGTAACACCAGCTGTATACAAGTTTAAGGAACAAGTACCTCAGAGCTTAAAGTCCAGTGGTAATATTAAAATATCAAAATTCTAGGTTTCAATAAAAGGTTACAAATAAAAGAAACATACAAAGAAACAGGAAGCAATAGCCCAGGCAAAGGAGATTAAAGCAACAAAAAACATCAATGAGGGAGGTTCAGACCTGGGACATACCAGAAAAAGACTTAAAAAAGAAAAAAGAAAAAAAGGTCTTATATATACTCAAAGACCTAAAGGAAAACATGGACAAAGAACTAAAGGAAATCAGGAAAATGATAGGTGAACACAAGAGAATATCAATAGAGATGGAAATTATGAAAAGGAACCAAGCAGAAGACCAAAGTAACAAATAAAAAATTCCCTAGAGGGGTTCAGCAGCTGACTGGAGCTGGCAGAAGAAAGAACCAGAGAACCTGAAGATAAGACAATTAAAATAATTCATTCTGAGAGACAGAAAGAAGAGAGAATGAAGAAGAAAGAACAGAGCCTAAGGAACCCGGGGGACACCATCAAGTAAAACAATATATGTTTTGTTGGAGTCCAGAACAAGAAGACAAAGAGGAAGGGCAGAGAGAATATTCAAAGAAATAATGCTAGAAAACTTACCTAAGTTAATGAGACATGAATATACACATGCAGGATGCTCAATGAACTCCAAATAAGATAAACCTAAATAGACTCACATGATGGCATCTTTTAATTAAATTGTTGATTGCCAAAGATAAAGAGAGCATTCTGAAAGCCACAAAGAAGCAACGTGTCACAATTGAGCCTAAATAAAATTAGGTGCTGATTTCTCAGCAGAAACCAAGGAGACAAGAAGGCAGAGGAATGACATATTTAAAGTGCTGAAAGAAAAAAAAAAAGCCAACCACGAATACTATATCCAGCTAAACTGTGTTTCAAAAATGAGGGAGATAGTAAGATAAGTTAAGGGAATTCCAGATAAGTTAAGGGAACTCATTACCACTAGACCAGCTCTCGAGAGATGGTAAATGGAGTTCTGCAGGTTGAATGGAAAGAACAGTGACAAAAGGATCAAAGCTGCTTGAAGAAATAAAGAGCTCCAGTGAGGGTAATGACATGTATAAATACAATGCCACTATTGTTTTGTATTTTTATTTTGTTGCTCTACTTTTTAATTCCTACAGGGTCTAAAGGGAAATGCATAAAATCTAATGATAAATCAGTGATTTTGAACTCATAATATGTAAACATATAATGTTTGACAAGAACTATATAAAGATAGGAGGATGGAGAGGTATAGGAACATGTGTCTTCTACTGATGTTAAGTTGGTATCAAGGCAAATAAGATTGTTATAGATTTAGGATATTAAATTTAAGGGCCGGCAATGGTAGCACAGTGGCAGAGTTCTCGCCTGCTATGCTAGAGACCCAGGTTCGATTCCTGGTGCTGGGCCGTGCAAAAAAAAAAAAAAGATTAAATTTAAGCCCCATGGTAACTACAAAGAAAATATCAGGAAATAGAGTCAGAAATTGGATGACATATTGTTGGGGCAGGTGGCAGGGAGAGTGGAGGAATTGATGTAAAATGGGTGTAGGGCTTCTGTTTGGGGAGATTAGAAAATTTTTGTAATGGAAGATAAGGTGCTATTGTGAATGTGATTAATCCCATTGAATGGTGTGATGGGGAGCGGTTGAGATGGGAAAGTTTATGTTGTATATATGTTCCCACAATTGAAGGAAAAAAAAACAGGGAGGGAGGGGAGAAAGAAGGGGAAGAGGGAGGAAAAGCACCTCAAGAGACAAATGACAAATGCAATACATCATTCTCGGTAGGATCTGGCAAGGGAGGAGAAAGGCTCAAAGGGGCATTATTGGGACATATGAAAAACACCCAGAATATTGACTGCAAGCTGTATATCAATGTTAAATTTCTTAAACTTATTAATGGCATCAGATTACATAAATGAATGTCCTTGTTCTTAGGAAATGTATATGGCAGTTTTAGGTGTTCGGTGAGCACGATATATACAATCTACACCCAGGTGTTCAGAAATTGGAGTAATGGATAGATAGATGGAGAGACAGAGTGATAAAGCAAATGTGGAAAAATGTTAAAATTGGCAGATAGGTAGGGGTATGTTGGAGTTCTCTGTATAGGGTTTGTATTCTTTTTGTAATTGTCCTGTAAGTTTGAAAATATTTCAGATCAATTTTTTTAAGTCAACATTGAAAGTCAAGAGCATTTTTTCCTTTAAAGAGACCCCTAAGATTACTCAAGTATGAGATGCTTCATATTATATCAAATTACCTTTCCAGATATAGAAAAGGACATTTAAAAAAATCCTGAACGACACTATAAATCTGATGACTGGTTTTTGGAACCAAAACCTAGAGGCATAATTTAACAATAGGACCGAATACAGGGAATCTGGAATGCAGTGTTGCTTTAACTAGAGGGCACACCTGGAGAAAAACTGAAAGATTCCTGGGTAGGTCACGTCACACTTGTTCAGGATCAATCCTCATGAAATAGTGAGTCCCAATTGTGCAAATGCCCATGTCTTCGTAACCCTTCCTAGCAAGCCTCCTATGATCAAGACAAACAAAAGACCACTGTCTTTGTGGATACCAGCAGCAATTCCTGAGCAAGTATCTGTAGGATACAGGAGCTATCCCACTCTGAAATCAAAGTAAATTGTCCTAAAGTAGCTAATTTGGTGCTCGATGAAGCATAATCCCCTTGACAAAGCATTACTGGAGCTTTAGTCTTGATGTTCCATAAAAACAGTCAGGCTCATAAAGAAGCCCTAGAATGTAAATTTAAAAAATCTGGTTCAGGGCCACCGATATTGGGTGATGGTAGACTCAGTATTAAGTCCTGGGAGCCAGCAGCCTCATCGCCGTTGTGGAGTATGCCCTAAATTTGGGTAGAATCCAAGGTATTTAATTATGGATCAATCAACTGCTTCCTAATTTAGGCAGAATATTTTGGGAATGCAATTACCGAGCCATCATAACAGGGTGGCCATTGAAGACACCATTAAGATAATGGAACAGTTTATTGCCTGAAAGGACAAAATGTATTTCCCAAAGTTCCAAACTGGCATGATTGCCCACAATTCCATCATCCAGACTACTTCCCTCTCTGCTTCCTGCACCTGAACAATGGATCTTAGCTACCTTTACCTCCTTTCCTACAACTGTCCTCAGGCCTGACCTGTTTATTTTAATGCAACATCATTTATTTTTCAAATGGTTGCAGGTTGGGGCTTCTCAGACAATTTGGACCTGTGGCCCAAACTGCTTTAAGAAAAGCCGCAAGACAGGTGAAAATCTCCCTGGCGACATGGGAGAGGACTCCCAGGGATGAATCGAGACCTGGCACCGTGGGATCAACAATTCCATCTTGACCAAAAGGAGGAAAAGAAGTGTAATTAATAAAGTATCAGTGGCAAAGAGAGTTCAAATAAAGTCAAGAGGCTACTCTGGAGGTTGTCTTATGCAAGCTTCAGGTAGACCTTGCTACCTATTATAACCTGCCAATCCCCGATCAGGACCATTCCAGCCAATGCTAAAGAAAACCTAGAGAAATTTATAAGATTACACATGGGTTCCATGCACTAGGAACCTACAACCTCCAGATGGGTTGCTGGTCCAGATAAGCCCTGAAACCTAGCCCAGCCTCTCCAGAACATCAGATCGTTCCATCTCCCTACCCTGTATTGATAACAGACCCTTCCAATATGAAAAATTTAGAATGGCCATAGCCCAAACACCCCTAAAGAGAGGGATGGAAAGATCAAAGATGATGGTGGAGTTATACAAGAAGATAGGATTTAACAAATAAATATGAAATCTGAATCATTAAATTGACATCTCTTTGGTCTCCAGTGTTTTAGAGCAGCTAGATGTGAAGACCTAAAATTGTGGAATTGTAACCCATGCCAGGCTTTGAAATATGTTCTACAACTAATTGTGGTGCTGTGCTTTGAAATTTATAGCTTTTTTGTATATATGTCACTTTTCACAAAAAGAAAAAGAAGGAAAAAGGTCAATTGTGATGATAAAAAAATATTTAAACCTTCTTGCCTCCTGTATTCTGGAGCAGGTAGAAGGAAAAATTTGAGAGGATCATATAGTAGCCCATGGCAAACTCTGGGATCTGTCCTGTAACTACTTGTTGAGGAGTGCTTTGAAAACTATTGCTTTTCTATTTCTTTGCTTTATATATATGTTATACTATACAATAAAAAAGTTTTTTAAAAAAAAAAGGCCCCAAGAGAAAACCAAAAGGCTACAGTTTGGTCTCTTCTATTCCCTTTCTTCATTATTATCACCAACTATACCTTTCCAGACACATTGTTTTGCTGTCCCACCTTCTCTGCCAGGACAAAACCTCACACCAAGCTTCATCATGGGTAGAGCAGAGTTTCCCTCACCCTCTGCCTGGTCTGCCTGTCCTTCCCTCCCTCCTCTCTGGTAGGAGGGCTGCTGCTGCTGCTGCTGCTGTGTGGACAGCTGGAAATAGTTCAGGAAGCTGAAACTTTAAAGCTTTACTTTAAAGCTTTATGTGAAAAAAAATTAAATTGGTGTAGTTGCCAAGACTGAGAGCAAAGCCATAGCAAACATACATCTGAGAAACAGTAAAAGTTGAGTCCTAAAATTTCAATGATGAATTTTTCTCAATTTTATGGAAACATATAAAATGACTAACTGTCTTGATATAAATTAAGAAGACAGTGTCCAGATTTTCCTCTGCTCAATAATATAGGCCAGTACATTGGTGCACAAATTTGGGATGCAGGGACCTGGCAGTTAAAATAATGATTATTGCAAGATTAGTGGGAACTGAGACAAACTGCAGCGCCCATGGCCTATCTGAGGAGGACAGAGGCCAGTCTACTCTATCCAGTTCTTTTCTTTTCTTTTTTTTTAATTTTTATTATTTTATTGAGAAATCTTTACACAAATGCAGTCTGTCCACAGTATACAATCAGTGGCTCACAATAGCATCACATAGTTGTGTATTCATCACCACGATCATTTTTAGAATGTTTGCATCACTCCAGAAAAAGAAAAACTCATACCACCACTAGTGTGATAGTTAGGTTCTGGTGTCAACTTGGCCACATGATTTTATGCCCAGTTGTCTGGTCAGGCAAGCACAAGCCCGACTAGTGGCAAAGATATTTTGTGGCTGGTTGATAAACTGGAAGGCTGGTGTATTAAGTCATCAGTTAGTTGATTGCATCTGTGATCAACTAATGCATGTCTCCCACAATGAGATAATCCAATCAGTTGAAGGCTTTTAAGGAAAAAGAGAGGTTTTTTCACTGCTTCTTTAGCCAGTGAGCCTGTCCTATGGAGTCCATTCAGACCCTTCATTGGAGCTGCCAGCTTTACAGCCTGCCTGATGGATTTGGACTCTTCCATTCCCACGGTTGCATGAGACACCTTTATAAATCTCATATTTACAAATCTCTCCTGTTGGTTTTGCTTTTCTAGAGGACCCTGACAAACACAGCTTGGTAGCAGGAGTGGAGGGGGGGGGTACTAAGTTTCTTGAGAAACAGAATCTTAAAATGGATTTTACAATTGGTTTCTTACCCTGACTAGACTCAGAGGCACTAATAATTCTGTTTCCAACCATCAAGATGACACTGACAGTCCATTGGTGAATTGGCAAAAGAGACACTCAAAATATCACCATGAGAGTCTGCTAATTGCATGCTTATATGAGGCAAGGCTCTGGAGGATAATGTTTTTGACACCTTTATGGAATTTTGTGGAATTAAGAGGTATAATGATGTCGGCTGGTTGTTAGATATGCCGGATACAGTTTTGAGGGAAAAGAATGAGCTGAAGGCTTCAAATTTTAAACTTCAGTGCCATATAAACAATGTAAAAATTTCCATGTGTGCCCTGAAAGAAAATCTTATTTCCTGTGGTCGCAGAGTTGAGATCTCTGAAAACCAGACCCAACACCTCATTGGGCAAGTAGCCGATTTACAATGTAAACTAAAATCTTAACCTTGCAGGGTATCTGCTGTTAAAGTAAAGGCTTTGACTGGAAAAGAATGGGATCCTGAAATGTGGGATTGGGATATATGGCTTGATAATGATGGCAATGGGGAGACAGGATACCTGGATTCTGCTGAGTCTTTGCTAGATAGATCTGTAGTGGACTGCCCTGAGGAAACAGCTTCCCACCTCCAGTCTCCTCAGAGGAGTCTACCATCCAGCCTCCACCTAACATTTAATCCTTCACTGCCTGCTAACCCTATAACCACCTCCCCTGGGGAAACAGCCCTCACTCCTCTGTCTGGAGTGACGAATCCAGTTTCACCTGATGAACTGCAAAAGAATGCTCTGAAGTAATTGCCTTGAAAGACACCTCTAATTTTCATGACCCACCCCCACCACCCCACTTTTCTTCAAGACCTATAACTAAAGTTCAAACAGGCCTCAAAAGGTGAGATACAACATGTGACCCATGGGGAGGTACGTTGTACTCCATAAGAACTTCATGAGATTTCCAATCTATATAGAAGAAATCAGGGGAATGTGTGTGGGAATGGATATTAAAGATGTGGGATGATGGTGGAAGGAATATAGAGTTTGATCAAGCTGAATTTATTGAAATAGGCCCATCAAGCAGAGATCTTGCATTCAATGTTATAGCTGAGGGGTTAGAAAGGGCATTGACAGTTTGTTTGGATCACTAGTTGAAACATGGATGAAAAGGTGGCCAACATTATCTGAGGTTGAAATACTAAAACTGCCCTGATAAAATATAGATGAGGGGATCCAGAGACTTAGAGATGGGAATGTTAGAGTGGATTTATCACGGAAGACCAGCTCATACACCACAGGAATGTCCAGAGGACACATCTTTCCCCAAAACCTTTAGAAATAAATTTGTGAGACTAGCTCCATCATCCCTGAAGAGCTCTGAGGTTGCCCTTCTCTGTCAGTCAGATATTACTGTAGGAACGGCTGTCACTGAGCTGGAATCCTTAATCACAAAGTGGATGACTGGATCCTGAGCTGGCAGAAGCCATGTGGCAACAGTTAATCACCACAGACAAGGTGGCCACCATAACGGACAGCAGTCATAATAATCTGACTCGCAGAGACTTGTGACGTTGGCTAGTAGATCATGGACTACCTAGAAGTAAAATAGATGGCCAGGCTACTAAATTCTTGTTTGAGCTGTATAAGCAGAATTCTAGGCCAAGTGATCAAAAGTGTAACTTGAATTACAAAAACAGAGAATCATGGCCCCTTAATCAATTCCTAGACATGAGTCACTTTACAGACCCAGAGACCTTCAAATAAGGGAAGGGCTGGTATCCTTGAGGAAGGACCCTTTCATACTGCCCAAAATTTACAGTTAACCTTCCTCTCAGCCTTCCTCAAGGAGACTTACAGCCTTTTACCAGGGTGACTATGCATTGGGGCAAAGGAAATGATCAGATATTTCAGGGATCATTAGACACTGGCTCAGAAGTGACACTAATTCCAGGAGACCCGAAATGTCACTCTGGTCTACCACTCACAGTAGAGGCTTATGGAGGTCAGGTGATCGATGGAGTTTTAACTCAGGTCCATCTCACAGTGGGTCCAGTGGTGTCCTGGACCCATTCTGTGGTCATTTCCCCAGTTCCAGAAAGCTTAATTGGAATTGACATACTCAGTAACTGGTAGAATCCCCACATTGGTTCTCTGAACCATGGAGTGAGGGCTATTATGGTAGGAAAGGCCAAGTGGAAGCCACTAGAACTGCCCTTACATAGCAAAATAGTGAATCAGAAGCAATACCATACTCCTGGAGGGATTGCAGAGATTAGTGCCACTCTTAAGGACTTGAAGGATGTCGGGGTGGTGATTCCCACCACATCCCCATTCAAACTTTCCTCTTTCACCTGTGCAGAAAATAAGTGGGTCTTAGAGGATGATAGTGGATTATTGTAAACTCAACCAGGTGGTGATTCCAATTGCAGCTGCTGCTCCAGATGTGGCATCATTGCTTGAGCAAATCAATACGTCACCTTGTCTCTGGTATGCAGCTACTGATCTGGAAAATGTTTTTTTCTCAATATCTGTTAGTAAGGGCCACCAGAAATAGTTTATATTCAGCTGGCAAGGCCAGCAGTATACCTTCACTGTCCTGCTTCAGGGGTATATTAACTCTCTAGCCCTACGTCACAATCTTGTCTGCAGGGACCTTGATAGTTTCTCCCACAAGATATCACACTGGTCCATTATATTGATGATATCATGCTGGTTGGACCTAGTGAGCAAGAAGAAGCAACTACTCTAGACCTATTGGTAAGGCATTTGCATGTCAGAGGATGGGAGATAAATACAACAAAAATACAGGGGGCTTCCACCTCATGAAATTTCTAGGTGACCAGTGGATGGTGCATGTGGAGATAGCCCTGCTAAGATGAATGCTAAGCTGTTGCATCTTGCCCCTCCCATGACCAAAAAAGAGGCACAATGCCTAGTTGGTCTCTTTGGATTTTGGAGACAATGTATTCCTCATTTGGGTGTGCTACACTGGCCAATTTACCGAGTGACCCAAAATGCTGCTCATTTTTTGTGGGGGCTGGATTGAGAGGAGGATCTGTGACAGGTCCAGGCTGCTGTGCAAGCTGCTCTGCCACTTGGACAATTTGATCCAGAAGATCCAATGGTGCTGGAAATGTCAGTGGCAAATACGGAAGCTATATGGACCCTTTGGCAGGCCGCTATAGGAGAATCACAATGCAGACCCTTAGGATTTTGGAGCAAAGCCTTACCATCCACTGCAGATAACTACTATTCTTTTGAGAAACAGCTTTTAGTCTGCTACGGGCTAAAGTAGAGACTGAACACTTAACCATGAACCACCAAGTTACCATGAGACCTGAGTTGCCTATCATGAGCTGGGTGTTGCCTGACCCACCAAACTATAAGGTTGGGCATGCACAGCAGAACTCCATCATAAAATAGAAATGTTATATAAGAGATAGAACTAGAGCAGGTCTTGAAGGCAAAATGTAAGTTACACGAGGAAGTGGCCCAAATGCCTATGGCCCTCACTCCTGCCACATAGTGTTCTTTTTCCCAGACCAGAGCTATGGCCTCTTGGGGAGTTCCTTACAGTCAGTTGACTGAGGAAGAGAAAACTCAGTCCTGGTTTACAGATGGTTCTGCATAATATGCAGGTACTACCTGAAAGTGGACAGAATGCAGCTGCACCCTCATCTTTGGATGTCCTTAAAGGGCAGTGGTGAGGGGAAATCTTCCCAGTGGGTGGAATTTCAAGCAGTGCACCTGGATGTTCATTTTGTTTGGAAGGAGAACTGGCCAAAGATGGATTTATATACTGACTCCTGGGCTGTTGCTAATGGTTTGGCTGGATGTCAGGGACTTGAAAAGATCATGATTGGAAAACTGGTGACAAAGAGGTCTGGGGAAAAGGTATGTGGATAGACCTTTCTAATTGGGCAAAGAGCTTGAATATATTTTAATCCTATGTGAATGCTCACCAGAGGGTGATTTCAGCAGAGGAAAGTTTTAATAATTGAGTGGATAAGATGACCCTTCCTGTGGATCATCCTCTTTCCTCAGCCACTCCTGCCATTGCCCAATGGGCTCATGAAAAAAGTGGGCATGGTGGTAGGGATGGACATTATGGGTGGGCTCAGCAACATGGACTTCCGCTCACCAAGGCTAACCTGGCTATGGTCATTGCTGTTGCCCAATCTACTAGCAGTAGAGACCCATACTCAGTCCCCGATATGATGCCATTCCCCGAGGTGATCAGCCTGCTACCTGGGGGCAGGTCAATTATATTGGTCCACTTCCACCATGGAAGGAGCAGTGATTTGTTCTAACTGGAATAGACACATACTCCGGATATGGGTTTGCATTCCCTGCATGTAATACTTCTTCAAAAACTACCATACATGGACTTATGGAATGCCTTATCCACCATAATTGTATTCCACACAGCACTGCTTCTGATCAAAGAACCCACTTCACAGCAAATGAAGGGTGAGAATGTGCACATGCTCAGGGAATTCTCTGGTTTTACCATGCCCCCCATCATCCAGACACAGTTGAGTTGATAGAGCAGTTGAATGGCCTTTTGATGACCCAGTTACAACTAGGTGGCAATACCTTGCAGGGCTGGGACAGTGCTCTGCAGGAGGTTGTGTATGCTCTGAATCAGTGTCCACTCTATGGTGCTGTTTCTCCCATAGCCAGGATTCATGGGTTTAGCAATCAAAGGGTGAAATGTGAGTCACTATCACCCCTAGAAATCCACTAGGAAAATTTTTGCTCCCTGTCCCTAAAGCCTTAAGCTCTGCTGGTCTACAGGTCTTAGTTCCAAAAGGAGGAGTGCTCCTTCCAGAAGACACAACAATGATTCCATTGAACCAGAAATTAAGACTGCCACCTGGCCACTTTGGGCTTCTCATGCCATTGAATTAATAGCCATGAAAGAGGATTACTCTTCCTTCTGGGGTGATTGAACCTGACTATCAAGGGGAAATAGGAAAGCAACTACACAATAGAGGTAAAGAAGAGTTTTTCTGGAATACAGGAGATCCCCTAGGGCATTTCTTAGTACTACCATGCCCTGTGATTAAATTCAATGGAAAACTGCAACAACCCAATCCAGGCAGGAGTACCAATGGTCTAGAGATGTCATGAATATAGGTGTGGGTCACCCCACCCAGCAAAGAACCACATCCATCTGAAGGGCTTGCTGAGGGTAAATAGAACATGGAATGGGTAGTAGAAGAAGGTAGTGATAAATATGAACTGTGACCAGTTACAGAAACAAGGACTGTAGTTGTATGAATATTTCCTCCTTGTTTTATTATGAGTATGTTTGCATTTGTACATAAGCAAATATCTTGTTTTCCTCTTACCATATGACATAAGTTGTATTGTTTATGTTATAGTACTTAAGTCATAGGATATGAAGTTTAAGACTGAATGTTACCCAAGGACTTGCACCCTATTCTGGAGAGATGTAGTGCATTTCTGGTTGTACACAGGACAGGTGAGTATTGTTAGATGAAACATATGTCTGTTATTGTGTTCTCTTTGGAAATTAAGCATGTTTCAAGGTGATGTGTAGAGCTGCCAAGTTAACAAGGAGTGGACTGTGATGGTTAGGTTCTGGTGTCAACTTGGCCACATGATTATGCCCAGTCTGGTCAAGCAAGCACTGGACTGACCATCGCTACAAGGATAGTTTGTGGTTGGTTGATAAGCCAAAAAGCTGGTGTATTAAGTCATCAGTCAATTGATTACATCTGTGGCTGATTACATCTGTGATCCAATAAGGCATGTCTCCTGCAATGATATTATCAGTTCAAGGCTTTTAAGGAAGGAGACTCTTTCACTGCTTCTTCAGTCAGTCTCTCCTGTGGAGTTCATCCAGACCTTTCATTGGAGGCACCAGCTTCACAGCCTGCCCTATGGATTTTGGACTCCTCCATTTCCATGGTTGTGTGAGACACCTTTATAAGTATCATATTTACAGATCTCTCCTGTTGGTTCTGTTTCTCTAGAGAACCCTGATTAACACAACTAGTATTTCAGTCTACACATTTTTCTACCCCTCATCCCCTCTATTATTTATTTGTTGATTTTCCTTATTCCTATTATTATTATTTTGCATGGGCAGGCAAGGGGAAATGAACCTGGGTCTCTAGCATGGCAGGCAAGAATTCTGCCACTAAGCCACCATTGCACCACCCTTACTCTTATTTTTTTTGACTCATCTATCTATACACTAGATAAAAGGAGCATCAGATACAAGGTTTTCATAGTCACACAGTCACATTCTAAGAGCTCGATAGTTATACCATCGTCTGCAACAGCTACTCCAATACACTATAAACTAAAAAGGGATATCTATATAATGCATAAGAATAATCTCCAGGATAACTTCTCAGGTATGTTTGAAATCTCTCAGCCACTGAAAATTTATTTTGTCTCATTTCTCTCTTCCCTCTTTTGGTCAAGAAGGCTTTCTCAATCCCATAAAGTTGGATCCTGGCTCATCTCAGGAGTTCTGTCCCATGTTGCCAGGGAGATTTACACCCCTGGGAGTTATGTCCCATGCAGGGGAAGGGCAGTGAGTTCATCTGCCAAGTTGACTTATAGATAGAGGACATCTGAGCAGCCAAAGAGATTCTCTGGGGGTGATTCTCAATTATAAGTAGGCTTCACTTATCCTTTGCGGGAATAAATTTCATAGGGTTGAGCCTCAAGATCGAGGGCTCAGCCTATTGAATTGGTTGGCCCCACTGCTTGCGAGAATATCAGGAATTCCCCAGATGAGGAAGTCGAATACTTCTTCCTTTCTCCCCACCCCCACAAGGGGACTTTGTAAATATTTTTCTATTCTCTGCTAAAATTACTCTGGGTCATATCAGGACATCACACTAACCTGGACAAACCAACAAGATCTCATGCCCTATTCACGACTGAATGTACTTACCTCCAAGGGGAGTGTAAATCTCCCTGGCAACGTGGGACAGAACTCCTGGGATTAGCCAGGACATGGCATCATGGGATTGAGAAAGCCTTCTTTACAAAAAGGAGGAAGAGAGAAATGAGACAAAATAAAGTTTCAGTGGCTAAGAGATTTCAAATAGAGTCAAGAGGTTATTGTGGAAGTTATTCTTATGCATTACATAGATACCCCCTTTTTAGATTAAGGTGCATTAGGCTAGAGGGAAGTGCCTGAAACTCTGGAGCTGTGTTCCAGTAGCCATGTTTCTTGAAAATGATTGTATAATAATACAGCTTCTGCAATGTGACTGTGTGATTGTGAAAACCTTGTGTCTGATGCTCCTTTTATCTAGGGTATGGACAGATGAGTAAAAATATGGATTAAAAATAAACAAATAATAAGGGAACAAAGGTTAAAGAAATTGGCTAGATGGAAATACTAGTAGTCAATGAGAGGGAGGAGTAAGGGCTATGGTATGCATGAGTTTTTTCTTCTTTGTTTCTTTTTCTGGAGTGATGCAAATGTTCGAAAAAATGATCATGGTGATGAATACACAACTATGTGATGATATTGTGAGACATTGATTGTACACCAGGTATGGAATGTTTGTATGTTAAGAATGTTTGTATGTCTGTGTGTTAAGTTTTATCAATAAAAATATTTTTAAAAAATTCCATGAACTTCTGGTGTTTAACTTAATTGACCATCCAAGTTAAATATAAATTTTGCACCAAATAAACATCTCTCCCTTTGGTTTCACACAGACGTTGAAGTTTTAAAATACAGACCATATCATTGTTTACCCCGTATACTGATTTAACTTAGTCCTATACAGATCAGCTTCAATCATATCTTAGTTGAAGTCTAATCACTTTTTCAGCTTTTTAAACAATTGCTGTATGGGGTAATGCTGACCTTCATAGCTTCAGTTCCAGCCAGTTCTTGCCAGGGAATATGGGACCATTAAAATCCTTTGTGTGTGTGTGTTTGTGAGAGAGAGAGAGTGAGAGAGAGAGAAAGAGAGAGAGAGAGAGAGGGAGAGACAGAGAGAGAGGTAGGGAGGGAGGGAGGAGGAGAGAGAGAGTAAGCACGTAGAATCCAGTTTTAAAATGCTGGCTCAATTTAAAAGAATATGGACAAAACTATTTTTTACTTCTTTTCTAGACTTAGAGAATCTATTCATGTTAAAGCTCAAGAAAAATGATAATGGAAAAGCATGAAATCAGACAAGAATTAACTACCTGTATTTTGGATTTCCTAAATACAGTAACTAGAGCTATTGTAAAGTAGATTCCCTCCATTCTAAATGCTGTTACAATCTCTTTAAATATGCAAACAACCTATAATTTAAGTTCTCTTTTATCTAATTTGCATGGCTAAATCCCTTTCTTCCTGCTTTTAAAGCTAAATCGAAAATTTTCAATTTTAAAATGTTCACAAGGCTGACTTTGTTCAGAAACTTGCAATTTACCCTAACCCTAATCCTGTAAGTCAAGTTTGTCTTTTCTAGGAATATGTACACTTGAGTTCAGACAGTTTAGCAGACTGGGGAAAGGATGGAGGGGTGGATGAATAATAAGGGATTGCCTCCAACCTCTTGCTGGGGACTTTTTAGATACTAGAATCAGAAAAGGAAATGCAGCTCAAAGTTGCACCTGTGAGCAAAGACTTCATTGTCCAGCTGGCAAATCGCTAATATTCCTGAAATTCTTCTTGGAGATCCAAATCTAAATATATTCCATTCTCTAATTTATAGTTAGAAAAAAAATGGAAACTACTACCTGAGAAGATAGAGATTCCTGCCCACATATTCCCAGCAGCACCTCATTCCTTCCAGCACTGGCTTGCTAGACACTCCCTCCCCACGGAGGCCTAGCTGGCCAGTACCCCACTCACCATCCAAGGTTGGAAGGGCCACACACGCAGCCAGGGCCATGAGAGTGAGGCCACGGTGCTGCATGCCTGCTGCCACACTGGCTGACGGCACTGTAGGTGAGGCTTAAGATCAGGAAATGAGGCTAAAGGTTTCTTTGGGTGCACAGAAAGAGCATGGAGGGAAAAGTAAGTCAGGAAACCCCGCCCTGGGAGGTGCTCAGAGTATCTTTTTCTCATGTTTCCTTCCCTAAGACCAGTCCTCTGTCAGGTTCTCTATTTATGCTGGAATCACTTAGGAGTCAGGTGATGCCTGTGAGGCAGCCTTGGATCTGGCAGCTGGTGAGGTTACTGTGCAATGGAGTTGAACATTGGAATCACTTGGGAAACAGTGAAAAAAAAAAAGAGCTGTAGCTATGACTCCCTCCCTAGACCTATAAACTAGAATTCTGAGATAGGGACCAGTAGTTTGAATTTTTAAAAAGTTCCATGGGTGTTTCTGATAAACACCCTCTACTGAGAACCACTGCATAAAGGAATCAGAGTTTTGAAGTAGCTCGTTGGAACTTCAAGTTTCTGGGGACAAGGGTAGCAAGTCATAAAAAAGCTTATCTCCAATGGAAAGATATGGAAAAACTCCACTCACTCTTGTGCTGGTTTGTGACCAAGCTGTTTGCATTCCAGCTTTTGGCTTATTTGGGAAAAAGATAAGACAAGTAGAGAGGCACCTTCCTTCCAGTCCGTGTCTTGCAGAACAGACAGCTCCAGAACATGCTGAAATGATAATATACTTGATAGATTGGGTTAAATAAAATATAATATTAAAATTATTTTTTCCTATTTGTACTTTTTTAATGTAACTATGCAGAAAATTTTAGATTACATAGATTGCTCATATTCTATTCTATTTGCATAGGACAAAGCTTTATAAAGTCACAAGCCGGCTGTCAGAATTGTTCCCTGTCAAGGTATGTACTTAATCAAGCTCCAACTTCCCTATCAAGAAGTAGAGTTATAATAAAATAGGAAATGAGAAGTTTAGAAGGCTTGACAAAAATGAAGACCTCCTGAATGAGAAGCCCCAGGCATCCAGAACAGCTGTACCAGACTATCACTAAGCAAGGGATTGTGCCATGGGCTTGGGTAGGAGAGCACAGAGAACCTGTGAAAGTACCTCCACAGGCCACAGCCACAGCAGCCTTTCTGGGCCAAAGACGTTTGCCCTGAAGTGGAAGTTGGGCAAGCTGGACCCAAATGATTATAGCCTGAAAATAGCCAAGAGAATTTGCAAAAACAATATTTATGCCTTAACATTCACCAGACTGTCATGGAACCTGAAATTCACCCTAATGGACCCTCCTGTGGGGGACTATTCTGCAGAGCAGAAAAAAGCCTCTGTTCATATGAAATGAAGCATGACTATTGGAAAATAGAAGTGTTTTTCAAATAGAATGTCTTTTAAGCTATCAGGCCAGAATTTATGCAAAAGTCTTAGTGCACTAGCAAAGACTTCAATGAGCCTGGGATTAAATAGACCCTGTGTACGCATTCATGTCCCTCTTCCTTTGCTTCTGTATTTGACAGGACAATTCCCTTTCATTGTGTGTGTTTTTCTTCATGAAAATGTCACAGTGATCCTACCAGGAAGAAAGTGTAGGGAGAGAATCCAAAGACTTGGAATTTTCCTTGACACTCCTTCTGGGGGTTCTGTAATCAGATGGTAGGTTGGGTAGTGGTTTCTGGAAGGCAGTTGGTATGACCTCTGGAACCAAAAATATTAAACCCCTCAGTCATGAAATGATCACAATTAGAATCACGGCCTTGGGGCAGGGGCATTATATCACACCGTGTTAAAAAAAAACCTGGCATACACCAGTAGGGATATAAAAAACATTAAAAAAAAAAACCTACTCCACATGGTTATGTGTGAAGGCATGAAATGAGAGGAATACTGGACAGGTGGGTTTTAACTAGGGAAATGGAAGACTGAATCATGGGGTTTTTGTCTGGAGAGAACATGGTGGAAACCCTAATTGGGGGTGGGGAGGAGCGTGTATGTGAGATGGATGTGCCCACCAGGCAGGCAGGGGCCAGAATTAACAAGGAAGGATCCCTAAAAGAGTGAGTTCAGAAAAGCAACTTTGACTGTTTAAATATTTTCATCTGGGATTGACCTCCACAAGGTCTAATGAGAAGGAGATTGGGCCTAGGTGATAGTTGGAGAGCAGACACACAGAATAACCCAGTTTGAGGACAATCTAAACTTAGGTGCAGTTTTGAGTTTTCATTGTGAAATGTCCCTGGCTAAGAATACCTGGACACAACCTTTTAGGAAAGCCTATCAGGAAAAGCCAAGATGTTTTACTTTAAAGAGAAGTAAAGTATAAACCTTGGACTATCATAAAACTACCTGGTGTCATTCATGTTTTAGGTAAAATAACCAGTCTGGATTAAGAGAATGAGGAAGATTTCTGCACAGTAGCCTTTACAAACTAAAATTAAGCCACTGAACTCCCTTGAAGAATTGTCTTGAAAATTACTTCATGCCTCATATGAAAATCATGTCAACATTTAATGTACTAGAAGAATTTACAATGTAATGGACCCCTTCCAAGAATTGGTACTGATAATAATCTGCTATAATCTGTATGATATGTGAGTTCTGATTTGTAGGTAATGGCTTTGTTAAAGCAGGGCAGGGTCAGATAGGGGTCCCATATAAAAGCTGAGTTCCAGGTATTTTGAGTTACATTTTTTAAAAACTGTATATTGTTCTCTTCTGATTACAAAATTACAGGGGTCTTTGTGGAAAATTTGGAACATCATAACAAGTATAAAAAAGTAATTTTTAAAAATATTCAGAAATAAGCTTTCTTAACCTTTGAGTTCAGTCATCTTTCCAGTTATTCATTCATTGAATAAACCTCTATAAAGAGCCTACTACATACAAGGCACTGTGGTAGACACAGGACAAAACGGTGAGCAAAGGGAATGCAACACAGTCTAAAGAGAGGACAGTGAGGCAAGTCACAGGATCGAGGCTGTAAGTGCCAGCAGAGGGCACGTACGGTGCTTAAGCTGCTGGTGGCAGGCACGTTTCACTCAGTCTGGGAATGAATTGGCTCGAAAACATGATTTTTAACAGGAGCTTAGTTCAGTGCTCCTTAATACAGAGGTGTTGTACTGTACTGAACCAACCCTTAATAGTGGACATTTAAATTGTGGGGTTTTTTTTTTTCCCCGCTATTGCAAATAATTCTGCAATGAATCACTTATGTAATCCGAAACTTTATGCAATCCTGAAACACAGAATCGCAAAATAAAAAGCATGGTTATTTGAAAGTCCTCTGACATGTATTCAAGTTGAAAAATGTACCTACATTTTTTTCTCCAATACCACCCATATTTTTCCAGCATTCTGCAATGGTGGCTCTAATTAAAAACAACCACCACCACATCACATGCTTTTAAAATGACTCTGCAGAGCACACAGCCGGGCCCTTCTGCCCTCAAATCACGACTGGAGGACTTTCTTTTCCAGGACCTTAGGAGTCCTCAGTGTTCCACGCGTAAACAGAAGGGGTCTCTCTCCGGGTGGATGCTGCCTTGGGACCCACATCTTGGCATGCAGAAGGTGTCTGTGCAGAATTAAAAGACCCCTTTCCTGTATTAAAGAGAAAAAAGAGAGAAAGGAGGTGTGCTTCTTCTTCTAGGCGGATGCAAATACCAGGTGTATGATTTGGCAAACGGAGCGTGGCCTACGGTTCTGCCCCCGCGTCTTCAGCAGGTAGCCTTTGCGGTGCACAAACTGCACAAGCCCCACAGCAGCCCCGATCTCGCTGTTTCTTCTCGTGACTGTGGCCCTTGTCTGGGCCAACTTCCCAACATCTCTAATTCCACCTGGAAAACTCCTACTTATTCTCTAAGGCACAGCCACAACGTCACTCAGCACGCCTCTCTGCTTGGCCTTCCTGCTTTTGCACCCTCCACTAGGTCACCTGCTCTTACGCAGCCTTTCATGTGAGGCCTTGAGGGCAGGGCCCGCTTCCCACTAGCTTTGCCTCTTGTGGTGCAGAACAGGCCTAACACACAGAAGGTGCTTTATTCATGTTTGTGGAAGGAATCCCAATGAATCGCTCTGATTGTTCTCACCACTTTATGTTTTTATAAACTTTTGGTCTGACTAAAAAAAAAATAAAAAACACGTTTCTTTGTGAAATATTTATATGAAAATGCAATATATATTTATATAACGATATATTTCGTGAAGTTATTAAAATCGTTCAAAACCAAACTACTCATTCAAATGTTAACTTCTCTAACATTTGGATGTATATCCTTTCAGATTTTTTCCATTCATTTGTAAATATATTTTATTTTTACAACAACAGAGTCATAGAAATCTTTCTGTTTTGGGAGGTTTTTTTTTTTTCCAGTGAATAGATCAGGAATAGTCCTCCATGGCCATACCTGTATCATTTTTCTTTTTGATAGTTTCATATTATTCAATTGGATGGTTTTATCCATAGTTTATTTACCTGATTCCCCCGAAGACTGTATATTTAGGTATTCTGGTTGTATTCCTTTTCTGGTGTTATTACTATTATGGAAATGCTATGATATTCAGTCCTGTACAATTTATTCTCAATATTTCCTTAAGTAAATCCTTGTAAATGAAACTTCCCAAAGGGTATGCCCATTTAAATACCTTTTTTTTTTTAACGTGGGCAGGCACCGGGAATCGAACCTAGGTCTCCAGCGTGCTCTGCTACTGAGCCAAGGGCTCGGTGAGAGCAGGCTCTGTGTCTCATTCAGCAACGCCTACCTCAGTGATCCACACATAGTAGATATTTAGTGTTTGTGGAATGAATAATGAATTGGATAGCTCAAGTAAGCAGACCTTAGTTACATGAGCAAAATCTTGCTGTATGGTCACAGAAGTCTACATTTGATACGCTTGGCCTCTTTTGTGTATAGCCTAATTGATTATAATATTTTAAATTCCCATTTCTCAGGAAGGATTGCTTCTATGCTGTATTGAAAACAAAACATATACACTGAGTTCTCTGAAGCACAGATGATATATATCAAGACTTGAAACATAGGCCAAGGACAGTGTGTGTGTATATGTGTGTGTGTAATATTTCAGAAATTCCTATTTAAAAACAAGATAGAATATTTTCCAGCTGAGGTGGCTTTTAGGAGAGCCATGCTAGGGCCCTCTCAGAAGTGTGGTTTCATGATTTATACTCTGTAATTGAGTGTGTGATAGGTTTAGGCCATCAGGTATGCCAAAGTAAACAGGAGGAAAGAAAGCAAGGCCAATCAGTTGAATAGAGTTTGAACCACAGTCAAAGTAGGGAATTTCCCTTGTGCTGAATTTCTTATTCCTGGTTAACACTATAGCTCCCTTCCAGACTTTATAAATTTAAAATTATAACTTTCTTTTTTTTAAGTAGTCGTGTTTCCCAAATATATGAATAATCCAAATTCATTACAATGTCACAATTGTCAGTTATATTATGATGCCGAGGCACAGGAGTTAGGTGACTTGCCTTCCTCTTCAAGAAATTGGGAATCATAAAGCAGGTTGATACCTCCAGTGGTTGGCTAATAAACAGTAAGAAAGCCCTTAGGAAAATCTGAAAAGGAAGAATACCCAGTGGTGACTTGTCTTTCTGGACTTAATATATTTTGTAAATCTACCTAGTGGTGGGATACTGATGCATAAATCCAAAAGTAGACACAATGCCAGTGGGAATTTAACATGTGTTAAAGTTAGCATTTCACATAAGGGAAAAGTGTGGATTATTCAACGAATGGTTTTGAAACAACTGGCAATACATGTGTGGGACTCATGTCAGATTTCTGATCTACAGAACTGTAAGATAATACATTTGTCTTAAGCCGTGCACTTTGTGGTAATTTATTGCAGCAAAATAAATCTAGTACGTGTATATGCAAGCATGCGTGCACACAAGAATGTGTCCTATAACCTCTAAGCAAGCCAGGCAGAAAGACCTCCTATCTTCCTTCCATACCTTCTTCTCATCCTTTGGTGATATTTTTACTTTTGTGAAGATCACCTGAGGTTTATTTTAATTTAATCTCATGAGATGGAAGCAGGGCCTTGCAGAGTTATTTGTTCTGGGTCTCAGACCCTAGAAATGGCAGAGCCCCTTCCAGGAGCACTGACCTGGGGCCCATGCCACCCTATGCGGAGGCTGGATTGGATAAGAGCAGTCCTCTGCCAAACAGTTCAGAATCTAGAGAAAGACGATTCTCCCTTGATCAGGAAACAGGGTTTAACACTGACAGACTATTGTTATGGACTTGAGCAATCAGCTGTAAAAGTCCAGGAAGAAGGAAATATGGTATTTACACATGGTTTTCGAAGGAAAGCAGGGCTTCTACAGGATACAATGTGGTCCTTATTGTAGAGTCTTTCATGAATAAAATGTTCCAATCTCTCTACCTCACTGTATGAAATGGTGGGGTCAGTGAGGTATGATCTCTGCCATTTAAAATGCTACACTTGAATGTGGCCTCTGTAATGCAGCCATGATCGCAACGTTTTATACTTCATCAGCACCCAGATATTTAGGGACATTTTCTCTCGGCTTTACATAGTAAAACCTCTGACCCAGGAAACTGGGAGGTACTCAATAAGCGTTATGTAAAATAAACATTGAATGTGGGGGGAGTGCGATGCCAGGTGAGTGTTCTTGCAGCAAGCTCACACAGAGTTCTCAGGCCGTGGTGTGTGCCCAAGCTCTTATCTGACACTTCTCTCCCGTGCAGGCAGTTATTGGGCTGATGGGTTTGGAATGCTGCCTATACCAGGAAGCAACATTTAATTAGTGCTACTGGGTGAGTCAGATAACTCCTTGCAAGATCAGTCGAAAGGGCTAAATGCTTCACAAGCCCTTTACTTATATTGCCATTATTCCTGGGAAGTAAAGAAACACCAAGGGAATATATATGGCTGGGGGTAGAGAGGTATACTCTGCAATTTATAGAAAGTGCACAGTAACTGTGGAGACTGATTATTAACATGAGTTTCCCAGATCAGTGGGTTGGCTGCGAACCTGCTGGCATGGACCTGGATCAAATGTGGGTCCTGGCATATTGCTGGAATCTGATGAAATAATAAATTTAAAATGAGTGGCAGTTAAGTGAGTCTGAGGTGCTGGATCCAATGGAGGAAAATAGTAGCAGGTCAACAGCTCACTGCCCCACTAGGACAATTGGGAATAGAGGCCCCTGTTCAATCCTCTGAGGGGCTGTCAGTGTCAGGTGCTGATGTCAGGCCTGGCCTGCCCCACATCCTGAGAACTGAGGTTTTAATAGAAAATGGAAATATCTTTATGTAGCAGAATATATGCTTATTGTAAAAAATTATGTACTATGTAAATATGGAGTAAAAGCAGAGGTTCCTCACCATCCGATATGCCAGAGATGACCATGCTACTTGGTAGATGTGTTTCAAAATGTTTGTCTATACGTACAGGAATACATGTGTCAAGTTTATACATGAAATCATACTGCTCTATCACTGGTTTTTATTTTTTAAATATTCCCCACAGACACCTTTGCACATTATTACACAGATCTACTTAATCCATTTTAAATCACTCCAACCATTTGTATTCCATTGTTTGTACAATAGTCAGGGCTCCTGATCTACTGAAAGACTTTTCTACAGTATACAGGGTTTTTTTTTTGCCATTATAAGCAAACAACGAAAATCCTTTTCCTGTGTGTACTTATCTGTTTAGTTTCTTAGAATAAATTGCTAGAATTGGAATTTCTGGGTAAACTGGTTTGTACTTTTAAAATATATTACAAAATTCCCTTTGGCAAGACCATGTTAACTTATTGTTCCACCAAGAATGCCCATTTCTGTGTATCTTCCTGCCACACAGGGTATTATCAATCTTTTAAATATTTGCTAAACTGAGAAAAAAGATCTCATTACTGTTTTATGTTACATTTTAATCAGATTGAATTTCTTGGGATTTACATTTAAGTAGAAGATTATTTCAATAACATAACTAATACAATACTTGTAATAATTCACAACAATAAGAAGCACTTTAATGTAACTGAGAATTAAAGAGTACCCCAATAACAGGGCTTATCTATAAATTCATAATGAAACTAGATCAAAATCCATCTCATCACTTCTATAGATTCCATGAGAATTAAATTCAGTATGTCTTTCATTAAATGAAGCAGAGATATTAAAAACACCATAAGAGTTTATAATGAGAAACAGAATACAGCTTCTCTCAGGATATCAGAGTTAAGTATACTCGTCGATGTGGAATAGTTTATAAGCCATCCTGGCTCAAGGCAAAAGAATAATTAGATTTCTCTGAGGTCTGGTGATTGTACAATTTTGTTTTGGTGAGTCACTTAATGAGATGAGGAAATTAGCAATTAAGAAAAGAAATTCCGTAAGGACTCTCACTCTAGAACTTTATCAGTGAAATTAAGTTCAACAATTTCTTTTTTGTAAGATCATGATTTGGATGCAGAAGAGAAACAACAGGCAAACACAATGAAATCTATCTGTACATTTGGCAGAAATATTATTATTTGACCAATACATATATTGTACTTTTCAGTTGGTACATCAATGATCACATAAAATGACAGATGTAGTTTTGCTGGATTCTCTGGCATGCTGGAAAAATCCCATTAAATTCCTTTTTCCGCTCGGCATGAATATGTAACGACATCTAGAAGACAGCACAAAGCATACAAAGCAATGGACACTGCATGCTAAATGATGCAGCAGGAAAACAAATACAACTGCTTTCATCCTGTACATTTCCAAGGAGCTTCAACCAAAGACGTCAGGGAAGAAACCAGCATGATTCTCAAAAGTGCTTACTCACTGTAGCTAAACAACTCAGCATTGCACTCAAACCAGCCACTGAAGAAGGACAGTCTTGTCTACACACATAGATCAGAAGACTTTGCTGATTCCTAATTTGTAGATTAAATATCTAGACTCATTATATTTTTCCATCTTATTGCCTCATTAATCTGGTGAAATTACATGAAATAGATTGCTATGTGCCAAGTTTGCCTTTAAGGGAGAATTTAAAATACAGAGCAATGTATATTAATTTCCCATGTTTAGGAGACCATAGCACTTATAACATGGATGACCTTTATCTGAAGTTTTACAGGTGTGAGTATGTCACCTACTCTGTCATCCTGGAGTTTGACTAGCTTGCACAATAAAATTGTGCAAGGGGTCAACAGGCTTTTTAGAGCTCTGTAATATCATGCTAGACTTTTTATATGCAGACTTTATACATTCAGAAAATGTGAAAGAAATAAAATATTTGTGTTATCCTTTTTGGAACAGGCTATACAAGTTATAAAGAATTTGAAATTTATAAAAGTAGGCTTGACAATCAATGGTTTGTCTAATTTGAAAGTAGAACATAGGATAAAATATCTCATGCCATCTTTTTCAGTTTTATCATTTTGTAACTCTGGGAAATGCAAAGTCCACACATTGAAATTCCTAGTAAAAAGTTTATCCTCTACTGAATTTCCATGGGCCTGAGTGAAAGTACCCTGGGATTTTGTATAAGTTGAAAATATAACCCTTTAACAGTTCTGCATACACTGAGCCTCTGTTGTCTGCCTTCTCATCTCTAGGGTCCACCTTAAAGACCAATCCTGTCAGTCAAAGTTCCTGTACCTGGCCAACTCCTGAGTCTATAACCTGCTGCAATTTGGCAAAATTTGGGTCAATCTGGCCTACTCTTCTGGTCTGTTAGCAGGAGTCAATAGAGCAGGCTCATGAAGCACCAATGCTTACAGGGCCCACCCAAATCTCTTTCCCTTATCAAATAACTACTGCATGGCAGACATTCTGAGGCTTGGCTTGTCCAGAATAGTATTTAGAAAAAAATTTTCAAGAATGAGCAGAACATTATTAAGTACCCATTTCCATAGCTACTTCGAAACCATATGGCCTTACATAGAACTGGGGAAAGAAGACTATTTAGATTACTACATAGTGATTGGCTAATTGGATGGTACCTAAGGAAATTTGGGATAGTAATTAAAGGGGTGCTGAAATAGCTTATAGTAACTTACAGCATTGTACAGGCACAGCAAGGATGGGGTGAAAGGCACACGGCAGAGGGCTGATGGATCTGGTAATAAGGAAAGGTTAAGAAAAACCAAAGATATGGATAAGGCAAAGAGTAGGCTCAATGAAGAGGGGGAGGGGAGGGAAATGAAGTTAAAGAAGCAGGATGGGTCTAGAGCAGTGACCAGCTGCATCAGTATCACTGGGAACTTGTTAGAAATGCATATTCTCAGGTCCTACCCCAGACCTACGGAATCAGGAGTTTGGGGATAGATAGGGTCCAAGCAATCCACGTTCTAGCACATTGTCCAAGTTATTCCAATGAATGCTAGAGTTTGAGAACTATTAGTCTAGAGAAAGGAAACAAAGTGTGAGATCTTGGAGATGAATGGTGCCACCAAACAAGGAGGTAAGGAGGCCCTTTATACTCATGGGTGGCTGATAGGATGTGGCACTGAGTCAATGGTATACAGAAAGACAAGAATATTTAGGTCCAGGTTTCAGATGCGTTATCTAGTGACAGAGGATAAAGCAAGAATTTGGAATAAAAGGAAAAAAGGCATCCATGTGCTCATATTATCAAAGAAGGTGAAAGTGAGTCTTAAGGAATATAGTATGAGGTTGAGAAGGATTTGGGGCAAATAATATAATGAGATTTCAAATGACATAATGCCGAGCACTATGGTGGATAAAAAGTTTAGTTGTGAAGGTGGGAAGCAAGGATAACCCCTGTAACTCTCTTCTAGAATTGGGAAGATGGGAAAAACTGAGGGAGTATTCCATCAGCTAAAAGAAAACGGAGCCAGACTGTACCTGTCTGAGGGTGGGGAGGGCAGGAATGGTTGCTTAGAAGGAGAAAGTTAGAAGATAAAGTAAGGAAGAGAGATAAATGGGAGTTTTTACCCATACATAATAGAGGTTCTTAGCACACTACTAACAAAAGAAAAAAAAAAAGTTCAGGGTTGGAAGTTTTCCTGGGTAGCTGGCAAGAATAGCATGGCTCAAGGTAACAAGGGACTAGGATGTAGGGTCAATGAAATGACCAAGAGAGAAATACTAAGTTACTTGAGGACATCTAGAGGATAGAGAAAAGACATATATCTAGACAGGATGCAATCCAACTTTCAAATATAATGTTACTGACACAAACTCTTTCACTAGGAGCAGAAACAAAATGGCGACATGGGAAGTGGGTTGTTGGCTTTCTAGAGGTTATAACCACAGTTTTCAGGGCTCATTTAGAGGACAAGGAACATTTCTGATGGTAGAGGTAGACACTGAAATAAACTTAAAATTCAAAGTGATTGTTTAAGCAAGGAGTCAAGATTAAATCAAATTCTCATTCTAACAAAGGAAAGTTAGGACAATCCCCCAAAAGCCAATGTGACAGTCTAAAAGAAGGTCCTGCATTTAACATACAGAAAGAAAAAATAGACAAGGTTTTATAATTTAGTCAGAGTTGCACAAGAGATATATTTTCATGGATTTCTGAAATTCAATGTTTTTTAAAAAGTCTTGACCTTAATTAAATTTATCTCCACTATATAATACTTACTATTATGCCAACCAAACTGATACAATAATTGCTCTTGAAAGACAATAACAGATTGTAAAATCTTATACATTGTAATACATTCTAGATCGCAACAAATTTGATAACAAGAAAAAAACATACTTCTCTAAAGAGCTTGAACTTTCATGACAATTTATTGAATTCCATTTAACTTAATAGCATATAAGAAAGTCTGCTTTAGATAAGGCATTGCTTTATGAGTCATTCACCATTTCTCAGAGAATAAGGCACACAATCACTAGCATTGCAAATAAACCTGTACAAAAATCTGAAGACAGTAGGTGCTACATATACCTTTAAGAAAAGCAGGTACCTAGGGGGCATTGCCTTTTATACTGAGGTAACATGAAACTGTGCAATGTAAAATTTACAGCAACTCACCTACTTCATTTTGAAAAAAAATGTTTTGTCTCTAGATAGCCAAGCTTTAAAAAAGTGATTTAACTGGAACAATGTATTTGAATAGTATGCAAACAAATTAATAATAACAACAACAAATAAAAAACCAATTTTAATAGCACATTCAGTTTTCATTTGAAACTACAATACATTGTATAAATTCAAATTCTATGGCTATGATTCAATTATCAGTATTTTGTTAACTTTATTTTTATTAAGAAACATTTTGTTAATTTCAGTTATATTTTTTTAAAACAAAACTCTAGCATGAGATTTTTGGGTAAAGTAAAAAAATTAATACTATAGTAAGATGTAATTATATCAACATATCACAACTAATTATTTCCTAAATAATCTAGATTTAATATGAGTTACTCTTTTTTCTATCTTTCAATGATTTATCACAGGTGCTCTGTAGCAGATTCTACCAAAAATTATAACTCATTAAACCACTTCGCAAATTAAATTTCAGTCAAGATTATCAAACATGAAATAAATGTTAGCATTCACTATAACATCTTATTCGTGATCTCATTTCATTGTTCCAAATGTAAGGTTAACTTTCCACAAATTAGTCACCCTAATATTTGAGCCATTTTCCAACAGATTAACTTAAGGAATACTTCCAGAAAAACTTACCTGTAAGTTAATCTAGCAGAACTACTAGTAAAGCAAGATAAACAAAAGAGACTATAAAATATATATCATGGAGGGTGCATGGGTAGTTCAGTGGTTAGAATGCCTAACTTTCACGCGGGAGACAAAAATATGTGTGTGTGTACATATAGATATAGATATATATTGTGGAATAAATGAAATGCTAATGTTGTACTAGGATGTTATAGATGAAAGAAATAGAATTATTATATATGCAATCAGTGTCATTCTGAGGAAGAGGATTCAGGAATTATAATAGTTCAACAATACAAGCGACTAACAATGTTAAAAATTCCCTTTATTGTTTGTTGGCTATTTAATTATCATTGTGTGAACCATTTGCTTCTCTAAAACGTCTATGTGGTTACCTCAGACATCAATACGAATTCCATGTTTTGAAGACATCATTTGTCTGGTCCCTGTTAAATACATAACAACTGAACAGATGTGAGGCAAAGATGATGTCATTACTACGTAAAGCCAGAATGGCAAAGGAGAAGTTTTTCCAAGTGGGCATATCCAGAGGCCATGACGAATTCCATCTCGGATATGGTGTGAGGTCCAAGATATAAATAACATCCAGGGAAGAAAGCACCATGAGTCTTTGAGTTTGAAAAGATGCATAGTCAACTTCAGGGTTAGAGCTACGATGGGTATCACAGTAGAGCAGTGAAGGAAAGGTCTTCGAGGAAGAGTCAAAGCAGCCTAAGGGGGGAAAGTAGTATCTGGTTTCATTTACTTCTTGGCAAATGATATTATATAGACGTTTCTTAATATTTTAAAATATTTTCCAGGAGTCTACTGGAAATGCAAGGGAAACATTTTCTATGCCACCTCAAGATACATGAATCAAATCTATTATGTATAAAGCAAGAATGACAAATTGTGAGTAGGATATCTTTTACATTAAAACTAAAATAAAAATTTCAGAAGCACAGAGATTAATTTTTTAAACTTTCCCATTATTTGCCTAGAAAAGTCACAATATGAACATAGTTTACATACTAAGTGTAAGGTTTGAGTTACATGGATTTTTAAAGAATTGTCTGTGGCTTATAGAATATTGAAAAAAGTGTCACAACCAAACAAAATATTCCTTAATTAATAAAGGCAAGAAAGAGGGAATAACATTTCTAACCCACTGCAAAAAAATATAATCAATATATGAACAAAAGAAAATTCTAGGCTACACTCCTGAGTGAATCCATGAGTGAAGTTTTGTTACTATCCAATTTAAAGGCTTGATTGCCAGTAGATAATTCTGAATAAACAGAAAGCTGAGAATAGTGAAGTTTGTGTAAATCAGAATCTTCCCACATGTCCTCCCCAAACACTGAAGAACAGAAAGGGAAATAAAACTATACAAAAACCTACACTCAGCATAACTAGAAGTTAGGGAATGCCCAAATTCAAGTTTCCTGAAAGTATTAAATAAACACCAAATGAATGAATTCTCTCTCACACTCCTACCACTAGCCGGGAAAAAATGCATTGAAGAGGGAAGAGAGAAAGCCTAATATTGATTTAAAATTACCACTTGAAAGAGAAAGCCCAAGCTAACTGTGAAAATACTGAAGAGTTCTGGTAATCAGAGCACTGTCCATAGGGAAAGGACTTAAAAGTATGCACGATTTGGAAAGCACTGCTTCTGGAGAAAGATGATTAAAAGGAAGGGAGACACACCATTTGAGATTGGATGGTGAAAAGGAAAAGAAGTATTAACAGGAAAAAATGTAGGCTCATATAAACAAAAGAGAACAACAACAAAAGCAAATCAAAACAAAAGCCCCCAGCCCCCAGCGTGTGGTGCTGAGCCTGACAGCCTTGGCTCGTCCTTTGTGGTGGTCACCGCTGCTGCCTGCTCTCGCCTGCTTGACAGCTGCAGGGGCTGGTGCAAGTGGCGCCTCCAGGGGCAGGGGTGCCTGGAGCAGAAGCGTGAGCAAGAAGTTCTAGGATTCAGTTTACCCTCCAGAGAAGCTAGTAAATAGCCAGGAACTATCTGAAACAACTATTTGGGAGGCTCCAGAAACCAGAAAAACCATCTAGGGATGAGTGGAAGGAAGAAACTAATAAAGTGTAGTAAGAACTATGAGTAGATCTCTCCACGCTGTGGAAGGTGGTGCCCTCCCGCACTGATGTGATAGGCTGCCTTGGGAGCCACTCCCTGCCTGGAAATACAAGCCTTCTCTCCAGGAGCAGGGAGCAGGGGCATGGCTGGGCACCAATAGCAGCTCCCAGCACAGCTAAATTTACAGCTCACCCAGGACAGAAAGCAGGCAGCTGAGGAGGAAGCAGGGTGGACTGAGAGTTACACTGGCCTCTCAAGGCAGCACAGGTCAGTGTGCTGAAGGATGGCTCTCCCTCAGGAAAAGGGGAGAGAAAGCTGGGCACATACTCCAGATTTTGATTGGTGAATTAGGGTTGATGGACTCTCTAGCTCTGAGAATAGCTACATTTTTAAATGGGCCAATATGGAAAGCAGCTGGTGGCCTCTGTTTCAGACCTGACCCTAAGGGGGAATGAAGCAGGGCTGAAGGGGAAATGCAGTGTTCTTGAGATGAGGGGAAATTTGCAGAGGGGTCAGCTCTTCCCAGGTAAAGGGGTGGGGGACAGAGCTAAACACCGACTCAGTCTTCTCATAAAGTAAATTTGGAGTGCTGGATTCTATGTCCATGAGAACAGCTACAGTTTTGACCAACTCAGAGTAGAAAGTAGCTGGCAGTTGCTATTTAGATACTGCCCCAGAGAATGTCTTTCGTTGCTCAGATGTGGTCTCCCTCTCCAAGTCAATGTGGGAGGGGAACTCACTGCCTTCCCCCACCTACATGGGACATGACCCCCAGGAGTGTGAACCTCCCTGGCAATGAGGGAAAGAAATCCTGAGATGAGCCAGGACCTGGTATCAAGGGATTGAGAAAGCCTTCTTGACCAAAAGGGAGAAGAGAGAAATGAGACAAAATAAAGTTTCAGTGCCTGAGAGATTTCAGAGTTGAGAGGTTATTCTTATGCATTATATGGATATCCTTTTTTAGTTTATGGTGTATTGGAGTGACTAGAGGGAAGTACCTGAAGCTGTTGAGCTGTGTTCCAGCAGCCTTGGTTCTTGATTATAAAACGATATAGCTTTTACAATGACTGTGTGATTGTAAAAACCTTGTGTCTGATGCTCCTTTTATTTAGAGTATGGAAAGCTGGGTAAAAAATATGGATAATAAACAAATAATGGGGGGGACAAAGGTTAAAATAAATCGGGTAGATGGAAATACTAGTGGTCAATGAGAAGGAGGGGTAAGGGATATGGTATGTGTGGGTTTTTCTTTTTTCTTATTTCTTTTTCTGGCATGATGGCAAATGTTCTAAAAAATAATCATGTGATGAATGCACAGCTATGTGATGATATTGTGGGCCACTGATTGTACACCATGCATGGACTGTTTGTATGTTAAGATTTATCATAAAAAATATATTTTTAACATTTAAAAAATAAAAAATTACAAACAGAAGAACTAGGACCATAAAACTCCTAGAAGAAAATCTAGGGAAGCATCTTCAATATCTTGTGGTAGGAGGTGGTTTCTTAGACCTTACACCCAAAGCACAAGCAATGAAAGAAGAAACAGATAAATCAAATCTCTTCAAAATTGAATACTTTTGTGCTTCAAAGGACTTTGTTAAGAAAGTGAAAAGGTAGCCTACTCAAAGAGAGAAAATATTTGGAAACTACATATCTAATAAGGGTTTAATATCCAGAATAAAAAGAAATTTTACAACTCAACAATAAAAAGACAAACAACTCAATTTAAAAATGGGCAAAAGACTTGAATATATTTCCAAAAAGAAAATAATGAAAAGATACTCAACATCACTAGCTGTTAGGGAAATACAAATCAAAAGCTATAAGGGAGATATCATTTCACACCTACCAGAAAAGCCACTATAAACAAAGAAAAAAAAAATCCAGAAAAGTACAAGTGTTGGAAAGAACTTGGAGAAATAGGAAGCTTATTCACTGCTTGTGGGAATGTAAAATGGTGCAGCCACTTGCAAGGCAGTTTGGCAGTTCCTCAGGAAACTAAGTATACAACTGCCATATGATCCAGCAATCCTGGCACAAGTTATCTATTCAGAAGACCTGAGAGGAGAGATGTGAACAGACATTTACACAAAAGGACAGATGCTATATGGTCCCATTAATATGAACTAGTTACGATGAGCAAACTCTGGGTGTTAAAATCTATAGTATAGGTTACCAGGCAATAGAAAGAGGGTAGAGAGTGGGGAGATGATGCTTACGGTATATAAAATTTTTAATAAGGTTGATTGTTAATGTTTGGAAATGGATAGAGGTGATGGTAGCCTAGTATTGTACATGTAATTAATTTTATTTCTAGATTTTTGAGATGCTGTGCTATATATGTATATATGTATAACCCGATGTGCCACCTCTGTCCCTCATTGACTGTCTGAGGCAGATCCACCTCTTGGGCTGAGTTATTACACAGGTTTGAAACTATTATGTACCCCAGAAAAGATGTCTTAATCATCATCCAATCTTGTGAAGTCAGACCTGTTGTTTAGGGTGGAAACCTCTGAATAGTTTGTTTCCACGGAATATGACCCACTCAATTGTGGATGTGAACTTGTAATTGGATTGTTTCCACTGAGATGTGACATACTCAACTGCAGGCATGACCTTTTGATTAGATAGAGATGTGACCCTGCCCATTTAAGGTGAGTCTTGATTCGTTTACTGGAGTCTTTAAAAGGTGAAACATTTTGGAGAAACCTCAGAAGCGACAGAAGCAACAGAGCCAACACGAGACCCAGATGTTTGGAGATGCAGAAACCACCCTCCACCCCAACCTGGGGAAACTGAAACCAGAAGCAAAAGACCCCAGCAGACAACAGCCACATGACTTCTCAACTGTTAAGAGGTGTTCTGGACGCATTGGCCTTTCTTGAGTCAAGGTATCTTTATTTGGATGCCTTAGTTTGGACATTTTAATGGCTTTAGAACTGTAAACTTGTAATGCAATAAATTATCTTTTCAAAAGCCATTCCATTTCTGGTATCTTGCATTCTGGCAGCTTTAGCAAACTAATATACCTGGTATTTCTCTGGAACTCTGGGTACCTATGTGACACCTAAGACAGAGTAGGAGTTATGCAGCTCTGAAAGTCAGCGTTGCCACATACAACAACTGTTAAAGAAACCAAAAAAGAGATCAGGTTTTAGAAATAAGAATGAAGCCAATCAGGTCAGGACTAAGGTAAATCAGAATACAGGGGTAAGGAGGACACTGCATTTTATAATTTCACCTACTGTATGAGACCAAAGAAAGTAACATTTATTTTGTCCCAAACCTATTTTTTTCTATAGCAAATAATCTAATTCAACCTGTCTGGATAGCTCATTTAAACAACCCAAATAAAAGGAGCCCATAATGGGAATGAGTGCTTATAATTCTGTAAAGCTTAATGTCATACCCAGATACATCCAAGATAATTAAAAAAATATGGAACTATTAAGCTTCACCACCAAGGAAACCCCTGATACTGTATCAAACACTAGGGACTCCCAAGTCAATAGCCCAATTCTTTGATCTTGAAGCTTGCTCTTGTGAAGCTTATTTACGTAGTGGAGAATCTAAGTCTACCTATAGTTTTGCTAGGAGTTGCTTCCAGAGCACCTCATTTGTTTCTCAGATGTGGCCTCTCTCTAAGTCCAACTCTGCAAGTAAAATCATTACTCTACCCCTACATGGGACAAGATATCCAAGGGTGAAAGACTCTCTGGCAACGTGGGACATGGACCTCAGGGATGAGCCTGGCCCTTGCACCATGGGGTCAACAATGCCATACTGACTAAAGGGGCAAAAGAAATGTAACAAAATATGACATCAGTGGCTGAGACAGAGTTTGAATGGAGTTGAGAGGCTATGATACTTTTATATACGCTTCAGCTAGATATTGGTATTTATCATGGTGTGATGGTTTGAAAGGATGTATGTCCCCTAGAAAAGCCATGTTTTAATCTAAATCCCATTTCATAAAGGCAGAATAATCCCTATTCAATACTGTATGTTTGAATCTGTAATCAGATATCTCCCTGGAGATGTGAATTAATCGAGAGTGGTTGTTAAGCTGATTAGGTGATGACATGTCTCCACCCATTTGGGCGGATCTTGATAAATTTCTGGAGTCCTATAAAAGAGGAAACATTTTGGAGAATAAGAGATCCAGAGAGAGCAGAGAATGCTGAAGCACCACGAAGCATAGAGTCCACAAGCCAGCAATCTTTGGAAATGAAGAAGGAAAATGCCTCCCAGGGAGCTTCATGAAACCAGAAGCCAGGAGAGAAAGCTAGCAGATGATGCCGTGTTTGCCATGTGCCCTTCCAGCTGAGAGAGAAGTCCTGAGTGTGTTCGCCATGTGCCTTCTCACTTGAGAGAGAAACCCTGAACTTCATTGGCTTCTTGAATCAAGGTATCTTTTCCTGGATGCCTTAGATTGGACATTTCTATAGACTTGTTTTAATTGGGACATCTTCTCAGCCTTAGAACTGTAAACTTGCAACTTACTGAATTCCCCTTTTTAAAAGCTGCTCTGTTTCTGGTATATTGCATTCCTGCAGCTAGCAAACTAGAATATCATGGCTTGCCAAAACCCAACCAAAACCATTCCTGTCAACCCTAAAGAACACCTAGGGCTCTATCTGAGACTCTACACAAGTTTCATGCACAATGATTACTTTCCAGAAACCTACAACCTCCAGAAAGGTTCATGGGCCAGATAAGTCCTGAAGCCTAGAGGGGCCAGTCTCTCCAAGAATATCAACTAGTTCCATCCCCCTATCCTAAATTATTGACACCCCTTTCCAACATGAAAACGTTAGAATGGGCATAGCCCAAATACCCCTAAAAATTGGCAAAAGGATCAAAGAAGAAGGAGGAGTTATAACAGAGAAGATAGGATTTAACAAATGAGTATGACTGCTAAATCATTATATTGGTATTTCTTTTAATCTCCAGTGTCTTGGAGCAGCTAGAAGGAAGAACCTAAAATTGTGGAACCATGACCCATATCAAACTCTGAAATCTGTTTATAACTACTTGTAACAATGTACTTGAAATCTGTTGCTTTTTTGTATATATGTTATATTTCACAATTAAAAAAAAGACAAAAAAACAATTAAGTCAAAGCAGCCTGGGCAAAAGATTGTTTGCTGTAAGACATACACAGAACACTGGGAGGGGAAGAAAGACTATTTCACGGGGAGTGGAGGGGACATTTGAATTATAGATAATGGGGGAATTCCTAAGACCACAAGCAAGCGCACGCTCGGGTCAAGATGCAGGCACAGAAAAGATGGAGAAGACCATGAACTATACTTTCTCCTCATGGTGATCTTCTTGATAGTAGAGCATTAAAAAAATGAAATATTATTCTGCTATAAAAAAGAATGACATTCTAATACATGCAACAACATGGAAGAACCTTGAAGACGTCATGTTGAATGAAATTAGGCAGACATGAATGGCTAAATACTGTGTGATTTCACTGATATGAAATAATTAGAAGCAAATTTATAGATTCAGGAAATGTAATTTAGGTTACCAGGGGCTGGGGTGGGGGTAGGGAATGGGGAGTTAATATTTAAAACGTATAGGGTTCCTATTTGGAAAGATGGAAATGTTTTTGATATTGGATGGTGGTGGTAGCATAACACTGTAAATGTAACTAGCAGCACTGATTTATATATTTGAATGTGGTTTAAAGGGGGAAATTTTAAGTTGTATATGTGATATTAGAATAAAAAACAAAACAAAACTCAGGGCTTGTACAACATAATCAGGGAACCCTACAGTAAACCACAGACTACAGTTAATAGTTCAATTATAAAAATGTTCTTTCATCAATTGTAGCAAATATACCACGTTAATGAAAGGTGTTAATAATAGGGTGATATGTAGGAACTCTGTATTTCACGCATATTTTCTTCTGTAAATGTACAACTGCTCTAATTTAAAAGAAAAAAAGAGTGAGAGAGACATAAAGCAACTCATATGATACATAGAATACATCTTAAATTTGTAAGTGCAGTTGCATCTGAGGAGGGAGCCAAGGAGGCAGAATAATTTTTTTTACCATGTACTGTACATGCATTACTTATGGAAAATAAAATTTAAAATTATAAGGAAATAAATATCGCTAACGTAATATTCAGTTGTAAAAAAATGACAGCTTTCCTCTAAGATCAGGAACAACACAAGAACATGCACTGATAGTCAGCATTTTATTGGGCATTCTGGCCAGAACTAGGAGGCAAGAAGGAAAAATAAAAGGCATCCAAATTGGAAAAGAAGTAAAACTTTCCTATTTGTAGATGACATGATTCTACATATAAAAAATCCTGCAAAATTCATAAGAAAGCTCTAAATAATAAACATGTTCAGCAAAGTGGTGGGGTAAAAATCAGTAGTGTTTCTATATACACTAGTAATAAACAATCCGAACAGGAAATCAAGAGAAAAAGTTCAATTTACAATAGCACCTAAAACAATTAAACATTAGGAATAAATCTAAGCAAGGATTTAAAGGACTTATACACAGAAAATTACAAAACATTGATAAAGGAAATCACACAGGACCTAAATAAAAGGAAGGGCATTTAGTGTTCATAGACTGGAAGACAAAACATTGCTGTCAATTCTATGCAAAGCAATTTACAAATTCAATGCAAGCCCAATTAACATTTCAACAGCCTTCTTTGAAGAAATAGAAAAGCCAATTATCAAATTTATATGGAAGGGCAAAGGGTCCCAAAGAGCAAAAAAAAAAAAAAAACATCTTGAAAAAGAACAAAATGGGAGGACTCATACTTCGAGATTTTAAAACTTATTACAAAGCTATAATAATCAAAACACCATAGTAGTGGCTCAAGGACAGACACATAGACCAATGGAATCAAACTGAGTGTTCAGAAATAATACCCCCCTCTCTCAGTAATGGCCAAATGATTTTTAAAAGGATGCCAATTCCACCCAACAGGGAAAGAACAGTTTCATCAATAAATAGTGCTAGGAAAACTGGATCCCAATATGCAAAAGATGAAAATGGACCCTTACCTCACATTGTATTAAAAACTAATTCAAAATGGATCAAAGACCTAAATATAAGAACCAAAACTATCAAAATCCTGGAAGAAAATATAGGGAAACATCTTCAAGTCCTTTTGTTTTAGGTGATGGTTTCTTAGATTTTATACCCAAAGCACAAGCAACAAAAGAAAAAATAGATAAATGGAACTCTATTAAAATGTAAAACTTTTGTGATATGGACGAAAATAGATACAAAAGGACTCCATCATGAAAGTAAAACGGCAACCTACAGAATGGGAGATAATATTTGGAAACCACATATCTGAAAAGGGATCAATATCAAGAACATATAAAAGAATCCTAATACTCAACAACAAAAAGACAAACAACACAATTTAAAAATGGGCATTTTTTTAAGTAGATGCTTTTCCAAAAATGAAATGCATATGGCCAATAAGCACATGAAAAGATGTTCAACATTATTAGTCATTAGGGAAATGCAAACCAAAACCACAATGAGACACTATTTCACACCCATTAGAATGGCCATTATTTAAAAAATAGAAAAGAACAAATGTTGGGGAGATGTGAAAAAACAGGAACATTCATTCATTACTGGGGGGGGGGTCATGTGAAATGGTACAACTGCTGTGTAAGACAGTTTGGCAGTTCCTCTGAAAGGTAAGTATAGAATTACCATATGACTCTGCAATCCCATTACTGACATATATCCCACAAAACTGAAAGCAGGTACTTGAGCAGTTATTTGCACACCAATGTTCATAACAGCATTATTCACAGTTGCCAAAAGATGGAAACAACAGATGAATGTGAGATTAACAAAATGTGATGTTATACACACAAATAATGAAATGGAAAATTATTTAGCCATAAAGAGGAAAGAAATTCTGATAAATGAGATAACATGGATGAACCCTGAAGATATCATGTTGAGTGAAATAAGCCAAAGACAAAAGGACAAATATTGTATAATTTCACTGATATGAAATAATTAGAATAAGCACAGAGATAGAATCTAGAAATACCAAGGGTGGGGATAAGGAATAGAGAGTAAAGTTTAAAATGGACATAGTTTCTCTTTGGGATGCTGGAAAAGTTTTGGTAATTGCTGGTGGTGATGGTAGCACAACACTGTGACTGTATATTATGTTAGCAGGAGTAGCTATACTAATACCAGACAAAATAGACTTTAAATGTAAAGATATCAAAAGAGACAAAAAAGACAACTCCATATTAGTAAAAGGGACAATTAACCAAGATGACAGGAGACAGACATTGGCAAAACTGAATGGAGCAACAGATGTTTCAACAACAATAGACTTCAATACACCATTTTCCTCTATAGATAGAACAACCAGGTAGAGGAACAGCAAGGAAATAGAGAACTTAATGTGATAAATGAATTAGTCCTAACAAATACAGGTTGTTACACCCCAAAACACCAGGATGTACATTCTTCTCTAGTGCTCGTGGAATATTCTCCAGGATATATCATATGCTGGGGCACAAAACAGGTCTTTATAAATTTAAAAATTTGAAATTATTTAAATCACTTTCTTTGATCACAAGGAATGAAGTTGGAAATCAGCAACCAACAAAAAACAAGCACTTTCACAAATACAGAGAGATTAAATAATACTCTTAAACAATGAGTGGGTCAAAAAAGAAATTGCTAGATAAATCAGTAGCTACCTAGAGATGTATGAAAATGAGAATACAATTTATCAGAACTTTTGGGATGTGGCAACAGCAGTGCTGAGAGGGTAATTTATTGCCCTAAATGCCTATATTAAAAAGAAGAAAGAGCAAAAATCAAGGACTTAACTGCACACCTGGAGGAACTTAAGAACGGCAAACTAACCCCCAAGCAAATACAAGAAGAGAAATAATGAAGATTAAAGCAGAGTTAAATGAATGGGAGAACAAAAGAATACTAGAAAGAATCAATAAAACCAAAAGTTGGTTCTTCGAGAAAATCAATAAAATTGATGTTTCAACTAGCAAGTTGAAGAAAAGGCTGACAGAAAAAGAGAGAGGATGCAAATAACCAAAATCAGAAATGAGAGGAGTCATTACCACAGACCCTGAAGAAATAAAAAAAAAATGGTAACAGGACACCATGAACAACTAAAGCTTGTTAGTATATGCCAACTAAAAAGACAACTTAGATGAAATGGACAAATTCCTGGAAACGAACAACCTACACCGATTCAAGAAGAAACAGAAGGTCTCAACAAGCCAATCAGAAGTAAAGAGATTCAATCAGTCATCAAAAATCTTTCTACAAAGAAAAGCCCTGGGCCAGATGGCTTTACAGGGGAATTTTATCAAACATTTCAAAAAGAACTAACACCAATTCTGCTCAAACTTTTCCAAAATATTGTAAAAAAAGGAATAATATCTAACTAATTTTATGAAGCTAACATGACTTTAATATCAAAACGAGGTAAAGATGCTATAAGAAAAGAACAATCTCTCTAATGAACACAGATGCAAGATTTTTCAACAAAATATTAGCAAGTCAAATCCAACAGCTCATTAAAAAATTATACACCACAACCAAGTAGGGTTTATACCAGGAATGCAAGAATGGTTCAACACAAGAAATTCAGTTAAATGTAATACAGTACATTAACAAATCAAAAGGGAAAAATAATATTATCATATCGATTGATGCTGAAAAAGCATTCAACAAAATTCAACAATCTTTTCTGATAAAAACACTTCAAAAGGTAGGAATCAAAGGTAATGCCCTTGATAATATAAAAGGCATATGTGAAAAACCCACAGCCAGCAACGTACTCAATGGTGAGATGTTTAAAGCTTTCCTTCTAAGACAGGAAACAAGACAAGGATGCCCTCTTCCACCACTATTTTTCAACATTATACTAGAAGTTCTAGCGAGAACAACTAGGCAGGAAAAAGAAATAAAAGGCACCCATATTAGAAAGAAAGAAGTAGAATTTTCATTATTTGCAGATGACAAGATACTATACTTGGAAAATTGTAAGAAATCTACAACAAAGTTACTTGAGCTAACAAATTCAGCAACAGGTGCAAAAATCAGTAATTTTAAACAAATCAGTAAAATTGTTTCTATATACAAGCAATGATGTAACCGACGAACCAATTAAGGAAAAATTCCATTCAAAATAACAACTGAATTAAGTATCTAGGAATGAACGTAACTAGGGATATAAAGGATTATACACAGAGAACTACATAGACTGCTAAAAGAAATCAAAGAAGATGAAAATAGTTTGGAAAGACATTCTATGCTCATAGATAAGAAGGTTAAACGTAGTTAAAATGTCAATTCTACCCAAATTGATCTACAGATTCAACGGAATACCAATCAAAATTCTGAGAACAACAACAACAACAACAAAAATTCCAAGAATCTACTGTGAAGACTTGGAAAAGCTAGTTATCAAATTCATCTGGAAAGGAAAGAGACCCCGAATAGCTAAAATCATCCTAAGGAAGAATGAAATGGGAGGATTAATAGAAGTATTGACCAACAGAATCAAGTCAAGAGTGCAGAAATAGACTACCAATTCTATGGTAAACTGATCTTTGACATGGTACCCAAATCCACTGAACTGGGACAAAATAGTCTTTTCAATAAATGGGCATGGGAGAACTGGATATCAATAGCCAGAAGAATGAAAGAGGACCCTAACCTTACAACTTATACAAAAGTGGACTCAAATTGGATCAAACACTTAAATATAAGAACCAGTACGATAAAGCTCCTAAAAGAAAACGTGGGAAACATCTTTAAGACCTAGTAAATAGGAGGTAGCTTCCTAAACTTTACATCCAAGGCACAAGCAACAAAAGAAAAAAATAGATAAATGGGAACTCCTCAAAATAAAATTTTGTACCTCAAAAAGACTTTGTAAAAAGGTGAAGAGGTAGCCAACTCAGTGGGAGAAAATATTTGGAAAACATACATCACATAAAGGTTTGATATCCTATATACATAAAGAAATCATACAAATTAACAACAAAAGAACAAGCAACTCAATTATAAAGTGGGCTAAAGATATAAATAGACATTTTCTCTGAAGAGCAAATACAGATGGCTAAAAAGCACATGAAGAGATAGATGCTCATTCTCATTAGCTAAAAGGGAAATGCAGATCAAGACTACAATGAGATACCACCTCACACCTCTAAGAATTGTTGCTATTAAACAAACATGAAACTACAAGTGTTGGAGAGGTTGTGGAGAAATTGGGACACTTATGCACTGCTGGTGGGACTGTATAATGGTACAGCCACTATGGAAGATACTCTGACAGTTCCTTAGAAAACTAAATATTGAGTTGCCCTATGACCCGGCAATACCACTACCAGGTATATATTCAGAAGAGCTGAAAGTAGTGACAGAAACAGACATTTGCACACTGATGGTCACAGCAGCATTATTCACAATCGTGGAAAATGGAAACAATCCAAGTGCCCACCAACAGATGAGTGGATTAACAAAATGTGGTATATATATATATACAATGGAATATTATGCAGCAGTAAGATGAGATGACATCCTGAACACGACAAGATGGATGAGCCTTGAGGCCATGATGGTGAGTGAAACAAGCCAGACACGAAAGGATAGATACTGAATGACTCCACTTTTATGACCATGGTAAAGGTAAAATCAGAGGTTTGTAATACAGAATATTGGCAACCTAGAGATACACAGAAGCTTGAAATGGGTGAACACTTAGGTAATGAGTTGAAGTTAATTGTAAGGGAATACACAGACGTGAAGGTGGCTTACTAGTGGGTCTATAGGTAATATTACCATATTGAAGGTGAATATGATTGAAAGGAGTTCCCAGCACTTGATACTACAAATATAAATAAGTTCTTGTATGAACTACTGCAAAGGTATGACTCTTGTACAAAGAATGTATCATTTCGGGGTATAGGGAGGAAAGTGCTATCGCATCCTATGGGCTATGTTTAACAGGAAAACATTAACAGTATTGCAGCAATACCAGGGGTACATAATGGAGAGGTGGAGGGACAAGAGTTAGGGGGGAGATTTGGATTTTCTGTTTGGTGAGGGTGTGTTTATTGGCTGTCATTATTCTCTTGGAAACGAAGAAAGTGTCTAAAATTGAGTGTTGATGGACTGTTGACTTTGGACATTATACATGAGGCTCAGTAGATGGAGGTGGCTGAAAGATGCACTGATTGAGAAATCAACTGGCAGATGATGGTGTAAACATATGATTGTACATGGTGCTGCTGCAAAAAGGAATGAAGTTGCAAGACATGCAATGATGTGAATGAACCTGTGGGGCATTCGGTGGGCAAAATAAACTAGAAACAAAAAAACAACTATTGTATGATCTCATTTAGAAAATACTTATAAGAAAACTGGGAACTGGGACTTAGAATGTAAGCTCTTATATCAGTCACATTTAGTCTGGAGTGATAATTGTTATTTCTGGATTTTGAGCAGTTGTTTTATATATGTATAACCTGGTACTTATCAATAAGAATGAAGCCAAACAGGTAGGGATTAAGGTAATTCAGAATATAGGGGTAAGGAAGACATTGCCTATATTTTAGAAATTCACCTACTCTTTGAGATCAAAGAAAGAAAGCTTTATTATGTCCAGAACCTAAATTTTCTGTAGCACATAATCTAACTCAACCTGTCTGGATAGATCATATAAACAATCCAAACACAGAGAGCCCAGAAAAAGAATGAGAGCCTTTAATCCTGTATAGTTTAATGCAATGACTGGATATATCCCAGAACATATTAAGCAGATAACCAAAAAATATTTGCAAAATTGAGCTTAACGGATAGGAGAAAAATTATGGAACTATTAAACTTTACCATTGGGGAAACACCAGATACTGAACGAAACATTAGGGATACCGAAATCAATATGCAAAGCACTTGATTTTGAGGCTTACTCTTGTGAAGCTTTTGTATGTAGTGGAGAAGCTTAGCCTACCCATAGGTATGCCTAAGAGTCACCTCCAGAGAACCTCTTTTGTTGCTCAGATGCGACTTCACTCGCTCTAAGTCAATTCTGCAAGTGAAATCATTGTTCCTCCCCCCTACTTGGGACATGACATCCAGGGTGAAAGTCTCCCTGGTGGTGGGGGAGATAACTACCGGGGATAAGTCTAGCCCTGGTACCATGGGATCAACAATACTATCCTGACCAAAAGGTGGAAAAATAAGTATAACTAATAAAGTATCAGTGGCAGAGAGAGTTCAAATTGAGTCGAGAGGCTACAGTGGAGGTCACGCTTATGCATACTTCAGTTAGACACTGTTATCTATCATAACTTGCCAACCCCCAACCAAACCGTTCCTGCCAATCCTAAAGAACACTTAGGGCATTATATAAGATTCTACAAAGGTTCCATGCACTAGGGTAACTTTCCAGGAACCTACAACCTCCAGATGGGTCCCTGGACCAGATAAGTCCTGAAATGCAGAGGGGGCCAGCCTTTCCAGAACATCAACTAGTCCCATCCCCCTAACCCGTATCATTGACAGCCCCTTCCAACATGAAAAAGTTAGAATGGGACTAGCCCAAATACCCCTAAAAAGTGGAAGAAAGATCAAAAGTGATGGTGGACAAAGAGAAAGAGAGGATCTTGAAAGCAGCAAGAGAAAAGCAATCCATCACATACAAGGGAAACCCAAGAAGACTATGCACAGATCTCTCAGCAGAAACCATGGAGG